>VYZM01000345.1:302529-311059 GCA_013398915.1 Dromas ardeola | reverse complement strand
ATTTTTGGGTATTATGGGAAGAAGAATAAATAAATAATATTACTGCATTTGCTATACTTCCTTTTTTTTGTAGAGATAGTTGATTTTCTCCAAACTGAGTTGGTATTTTTTTTTCAGTGCAAGTTGAAATTAATAGTGAATACTATCTTCTTTTTATTTTTTTTATATCCCTCTGAGATGATTTTCTCTCATGACTTCTCACTTACTTTTCTGCTTTTGAAGTGCTCCATCCAGGAGAACCACTACACGGTGCAGGGGCAGCAGAAGAATGTGGAACAGCATTGCACTTTTCCCCGAGGAGGGCAAGGCTGTGCCCCGATGGAGCAGGATCCTGGACTCCAGGGTGACCTCCTGCACCAGCATCACTGGGAGATGTTCTCAGCCAAAAAGCAATCTGCTTCCTAAAACATTCAGCCCGATCTGCACCTCAGCAGCTGTAGCCCTGGGGTCTGTGGCTGCAGTGGGAAGGATGCTCAGAGGGCTGGAGCGCCTCTCCTTTGAGGACAGGCTGAGAGAGTTGGGGTTGTTCAGCCTGGAGAAGAGAAGGCTCCAGGGAGACCTTATAGCGGCCTTCCAGTACCTAAAGGGGGCCTACAGGAAAGATGGGGAGGGACTCTATCAGGGAGTGGAGCAATAGGACGAGGGGTAACGGTTTTAAACTGGAAGAGGGGAGATTTAGATTAGACATTAGGAAGAAATTCTTTACTGTGAGGGTGGTGAGGCACTGGAACAGGTTGCCCAGAGAAGTTGTGGATGCCCCATCCCTGGAGGTGTTCAAGTCCAGGCTGGATGGGACTTTGAGCAACCTGGGCTGGTGGGAGGTGTCCCTGCCCATGGCAGGGGGGTTGGAACTAAATGGTCTTTAAGGTCCCTTCTAACCCGAACCATCCTATGATTCTATGCAGCAAAGGAACCACAACCAGAGGCGAGGCTGCAAGTGTTGCACCTGATGGCAGAGACCGTTGGCATGTGATTAGCAACGGCATCTGCAACAGCAGAGGGAAAAAAAGTGTTAAAATGTTGTATAAATGTGTCTGTCCTGTGTCATGGGGAAGAACAATAGGAATTTAGATAGGGGAACAAAGCGGGTGTTTGGTCATATGCAGGGAAATAAAAATAACTTCCAAGGGGATTAGTGTTCCTCTACACACAAAGCCTCAGACCCATTGAAATCTACACCCTCAAAGCTCTTTGCCATCTCTGAAGTCCAAGTCTTCAAAGTGGTTTGACACATTTTGTCTAAGAGTGAAAAAAGCCCCAACCACCCAAAGAAACCCCGGGCCCCCAGCCCACCACTCGCAGCAGCCTGTCAGCGCTTCACACAGGCGCTACTGATGGGAGGTTCAGCAGTCTCAAGCTTCGCAATCTTTTTAAAAAATATGTTTTTATTGCACTTGAAATAAAGAGGAGATGGTATATGAAAATCAAAGTACTGCACGCCTCAAAAGATAACAGAAGTTTATTACACTATAAAGGCTTTCAGCATATGTGAATGCTTATTTTATCTGAACACATTAGCATAGTTATTAGTCATTCTAAATGATTAAATTTCCCTCTCATCCACCTAATCTGCATTATAAATGAATAAACTAAAGAACAATGCACTTTGTTGATAAAGCACTGACTTGGCAGTCAGGAGACAGGGCTTGTTCCTGGGGCTGACTTGGACCTCTCGAGGTGGCCCAGGCTGGTCACTTTGCCTTGAAGTGCCTCCGTGTCTCAGACTGATCAATAATATTGACCTGTCTTAACAAATGCATCAATATCCAATCAATATCAATATCCAATCATCCTATTAATATTTTGATCTGTTTCACAGCCTTTCAGTACCTTCTTCCAAGTTTTAAAGTGTTTATTTTCATAGGAAACTCTGTTAATGATGTTTAAAGAAAAGGGGGAAATTGTCAGGCAGTGGAGATGGATATGCTTCGGTCTCCATGGAGTGGCAGTAAATTACAGCAGCTTAAAAGCTGCCACTCTCAAATTTGTGGGATTAACATGCGTTTCTTTTTTTTTCTCTTCTGAGTGAAGAAGGGCAGAGGTCCCACTTGCAGCAGTGGCAGCTTCTGTGACTTAGGACATTGTCTGCTCCGCCTGGCTGGCTGTCCATGCCTTCTTCAGCAGCAATGGCTAGGAAGGAAATAGCTCGTAGTATATTTGAAAGGAGATGGAATTAAATTTAATTTTGAACTGTTCAGTTTATTTAGTTACGGTCTTGAACAAAGACCATGTCCTGCTCCTCATTCCTCTCCTTCCCATCTTTTACACATCATGTCCTGCTCCTCAGTCCTCTCCTTCCCATCTTTTACACATCATGTCCTGCTCCTCAGTCCTCTCCTTCCCATCTTTTACACATCATGTCCTGCTCCTCAGTCCTCTCCTTCCCATCTTTTACACATCATGTCCTGCTCCTCAGTCCTCTCCTTCCCATCTTTTACACATCATGTCCTGCTCCTCAGTCCTCTCCTTCCCATCTTTTACACATCATGTCCTGCTCCTCAGTCCTCTCCTTCCCATCTTTTACACATCATGTCCTGCTCCTCAGTCCTCTCCTTCCCATCTTTTACACATCATGTCCTGCTCCTCAGTCCTCTCCTTCCCATCTTTTACACATCATGTCCTGCTCCTCAGTCCTCTCCTTCCCATCTTTTACACATCATGTCCTGCTCCTCAGTCCTCTCCTTCCCATCTTTTACACATCATGTCCTGCTCCTCAGTCCTCTCCTTCCCATCTTTTACACATCATGTCCTGCTCCTCAGTCCTCTCCTTCCCATCTTTTACACATCATGTCCTGCTCCTCAGTCCTCTCCTTCCCATCTTTTACACATCATGTCCTGCTCCTCAGTCCTCTCCTTCCCATCTTTTACACATCATGTCCTGCTGCTGTGGCGATCTGTGGGATCCTGGAGGTGAGTGTGGCTGCACAAAGGTGATGTGATTGTCCTTTTCCCAGAAGCGGTGGGATGGTCTCTACATCTGCCTGTGCTCCTCAAGAAGTCTGTAAACCTTTGTCACAAGGCTTCACCCATGAAGGACGAAGACTAGTCAAGTGCTCCCATGGCTCCTAGGGCAGAGGGGCTGGTGCTGGGGCCTCTGTATGCCCTTCCCCAGAGTGCAGGTAAAAATGCCCACTAATAAAATTCCCCTGCGGGGAGGTACGCCTTCATTTTACTTCTTGTTTGTTGATTTGTGGTCTCTTTTGCATTGCCACTTATTGCTTGGGACCGTACCTATGATTCATTTTTGATATAGCCAAACCAAACCTGTGCCACCAGGTACAACAGAAAATGAATCCCTTCTTGACCTTGATATGAAAGGCTAAAAAAGGACTGCGGCAGTTTGCTAAAGTAGGGTGGGGCTGGTACCAATGAATAGTTGAATTCCCCTGGGGGTCAAGAGCATAGAGAATGAAAAATTCGCGCTGGATGATTGTGTAGGGATCACCTCTGATTTAGTCATATTTACATGAAGCCTTGCTCCAGTGAAGTAATGCTCCAGGACTTCTTCAGGCATTGAACAGAGATTTGTGTTTTACTGAGATAAAGCGGGATGTCATCTGTGAAAAGAGCAATTTATGTCCTTTGTCATGGATTGTGATGCCTTGAATCTCTGGAGACTTTCTGATAGCTATTGCCGGCGGTTCAGTGGACAGAGCAATCAGAGGAGGTGACAAAGGACACACTTGCATTCTGCCTCTCTGAGGAAAAAGTCATTCAAATAAAGGAGTCTCCGAGAGTCATTCAAATAAATGAATGCACACCCTCTAGCTTTCTGCAGGCTTAATGAACCTTATTCACCAGCAGCACAGCCTTGTTGTCAAGCCTCTGTCTTCGGAGGGAGAAGGAGAACGCCGAAGGAGGTTGGTCCGTCAGATTTATTTTCTCCCAAGGAGCTGAAAGACGATTTTCTGCCCTTGCCTGGGACTGTGGGAGCCACAGGCTCCTGGGAGTGCAGCAACCTACTTGCTCTGCTGGCTCAGGCGGCCCTTCCTGGGATTCTGCTCCGATTTCAAACAAACATTTGCTTCTTTGCTGCCAAATGGATTTCATGCCGTCCTGAGGCAATCGTGATTTGAGGAGAGCTTCTTTGCCTCTTCCTAGCATCTCTGCGTCTTCCTAGCATCTCTGCCTTGTATTTTATGTGAGGGCAGCAATTTTGTGCATGAAATAATTTCAAGAGCTGGCATGTTCCAGAAGTGTCTAAATCGTTATGTGCATATAAAGCCATATCACTCAGTTGTGAGGTGTTCGGGTGGTTTTTTTTTTTTTAAAGTTTACCTTCCTCTCCCTAGGATAAGAGACGGGGAAGCAAAGCGGAGACTCCGCTTCAGGCACCGAGTTGCCCACAGGGCCTTTGATATAAGGCTCCCTTGCCAGTGTGTGCAGTCATGTGCTCACATAACTCTCCCTAACTGTGGGAAACGAAAAGGAAAATGTTAAGGTTGGTAATATTTATCGCAATCGTTTTTCAAGAGCCAGAGAGAAACTACCGGTCTATTGAGAAATGTGGCCTTTTAATAGTCAACTAGGATTATCCATTTGTGTGAATAATACAAATCTCTTAGGCAGATAGAGAAAGCCGGGTAAAACTTTATAATGGGGTGTACGTTCTCCAGCAGAGACAATGACTGAGGGCCTCGGAGTTTGAAGAAATGCCAATTCATCAAAGTTTTGCCTTTTTTTTTTTTTTTTTTACTCTCAATTTTGGGGATTTCATGGAAATAATTGAGTTTTCTACTATTGGATCAAAAGCCTGATATATGCATGACTTAAAAGAAAGAGATTATTAAATATCTCACCATTTAATATCTAGATAATTTTGTCCTATAAAATCCCGTGCAGCAAGTAATTTAAATTGGTACCCTATTTACGGCAGACAAAACTGCTCACTACCATCTGCTTCGCAGTTTTAATAGATGGAGTGTTAACTGCGTGTTGCATGAAATTCATTGCGACTAGGTTAATTAAATGGCTGTGCTTCACTTCCTGCACTCTGGTAATAAGATGACAACCTCATCTGAATTTATTAACCCTTGCCACTTTCGGTACTGTTATCACCCATTCAACCACCTTTGGTCGACAAAAGTGAAATAAATCACAGTAACAGGAGACATAAGCATATTGGCCAACAAAATAGATATTGATTAGCATCTTCTAAAGCAAATATGTCAATCTAGTCTGATTTTATTTTCGCAAAGGTCACTGAAATCTGTTGGAGTATTAGTAATGGGAGTAAATGATGATACAGTAGGTTATTGGAGAACACCCCAAATCTAATCTTTCCCACTAAACAGCCTAAATGACGCCTTCGTAATGGGAAGCTGGAGAGGCCTTCGACGTTTTCAGCTTTCTATTCGAGAAAGCAGACATTAAATACTCTTCTGTAGCAAAGACTCTTACAGGGGGCTCAAAGCCAAACCTCTGAGCACCCCTCCAGCCAGGGACATTTCTGCCCTCTCCAAAGTGGGAGGACAGAGTAAATTGCTCCCTCTGCATCCGTGCCCTGGCCAATCCAGTATTGGGTCAAGCCTTAGTGATAGCAGATGCAAACACGCTTCTTGGCTACGGCCATTGCAATGCAAACAATTCACAGGTGGGACTAGGTTTGGACAGAGCCAAACCCGGGTGCCAGTTCCTGGAGCCAGACTCTTCTCCACTATGTACATTCTTCAGATGTTTAGAAAAGTTGATTTTAGGCATGTACACATAAAGCACTGTTGTTGGCTCTACTGAGATCTACCATGAGGGATCAACACTGTGCATCAAAGCCATAGTTATTCATATCCCTCTTGCCCATCAGATACAGGCACTGAAGATTTTCAGGATGCAAAGATCCTTCAAACTTCCCCACCCTCCAGTCATCTCCACTGATCCCATCGTTCTACCGCGGCTGTGGGTTTTCCTCTTTGCCTCGTCCCTCTGCTGCTGCTTCTGGAAGCAGCTCGTCTGTCATGTTCAGCACCCCAGGTCTAAGCAGGCTCCAGACACTGACTTTGAGGATGTTTTTATGTGGTCTAGTGGGGAAAGTCATGTGCCTACCTTCTTCTAGGCTTCAAAGTGGTGGGTTGTGATCCAGCTCCGGTTCAGAAGTTCAGCTGCACCAAACTGGTTCAACTTGTCTGCATGTTACCGTGCTGGTGGGCTTTGCCTTCCAGGGATGTAGATATGACTTGTTTCTTTAGAACAACAGGGAAGTTTTCATATATACTGAGGGCTGTAGTTAGAAATAAGTTCATGGAATAAATCAGAATTTAACTGTATACACAAGAAAAATGTATCTTTCTCAACTTGTTCCATCAGTCAGGAGGCTGCCAAACTTCTCCCCTTCTTCCCCCAAATGCTGGTCCTGTCCTGGCCATGAAGCAAAACAGCAGAATAAAAGCCACGTGCCTCATGTGGTCCGACCCGGGCTGGGGACCAGGAGACTAACGGGTCAACTGGTTCGTTTCCCAGGTGCTGTAAGTCTGAGCCCAGTGTCAGCAGACAGGGCAACCAGGTTTCCCAAAAAGCCCCTGTCCCTGACCAGGCTGAGATGCATTCAGCTCCCAGAGCAGTCGGGAAGAGAAGCTCCAGCAAAGCGCCGGCACACAGAGGGCAGATGGATGGTGCACCTGGAATTTCATGAAACTTACTGGGGCCGCAATTTACCTGTGACTAGGAATGGAGATGACACAGTTAACCACTGGGTACCACCTCTGAATTTTCAGACTTCCAACCATTTATTTTGCCTGATTATTCTTATCATTGGATGTTAAATTAGTTAAAAATAGCGAATGACAGCCTATTTATCAATCTTTGCCTTTTGGTATTCATTTAGACTCCAATTTTTACCAAGATACCTTTATAGACATGAAGTTGACTGAAAGTATTATTGCAATGTTTGATTTTGAATTCTGCTCAAAGAAACTCTTACCTTGTTACAAGGAAGCAACATTTCAGGCAAGTACCATTCATGCGCTTTAAAGAACTTGGTATGAAACTGCTGTAGTTCCCAGAATGGCTTTTCTCTCACGGGTTTCCACGCAGTGCTCAAAAACTTTAGCAAATGTGCACCATGTTCTCATGCGAAATGGGTACGTTAGGCAGCTGCTGTCGTGCTAACCCAGATTTAGCCTTAAAGGGTGAAATTCCGTTCTCGGTGGAAGGCCCACGCACTAGCTGAAGCTGCTGTAAGCCCTATTTTGAGAGCCTATGTAGGAAATGGCCTCTGTGGGGTTTGTGTGGTTCTCCTGCATGAGGGGTGGAGGGGGTTCGCCGTGATCGTTTCCTCGCACAATTGTGAAGCACAGACGAAATGTCACGTTTGACTCATATACGGGTGCACTTTGCTGATCACTGCAGATAATGCACATCTTCCCCGGTTACATGTTAACATCTCTGCACATTTTCAAAGCCAAGTATTGAAATATTTTCCACCCCAGAGGCAACCAGTCGGTTTGCTGGGGTACAGCCTCACGTCTTCACCGGGGTGTGGATGGGGACTTCTTTTAACAGTTTGGCACTCTGCTTTTGCTAAAACATCACCATCACAACAGTTAAATGATAATACCTCTTTTTTTTTTTTTTTTTTCCATCTCAGACCAGACAAAGTATTCTAGATGATCTGTGTTTTGCGTCTCCCAAGACTGCTGGCAAGTTCAATACAGCAGGATGAAACTTTTTAGCGGAAGGTAAGTAGAAAATGAGCTGCTGGGTCTGAAGTCAGGAGCTAGACCTTGAGGGCTCCTGCTCTAGAAACTCCAGACACGGGATGTGAACTGATCCAGGAGCACATGGGAGCTTTGTGTACCCTATTAATGTCTTGGTCCTATAATTTCATGTCCTGGAGATAACGGGGCCAAACTTACCAAACTCTCCCCTTTGTGGCTTCATGTCCCACAGGAGGGGACCCCTGGCAGGGAGATTAGATGTTGGCCAGACCCCCCAGGCTGGGTGAGTGGAGGGCAGCTCCCCCCGCTTCGCTATGCTGCAAATTTGCCACAGAGACCACAGGTCGAGTGAAGCAAGCAGTCTTAATTCAGATGGAAAGGAATAACTAAGGAATTACAATCTCTGAAGAGCAAGCGGTGGGTGATTAGGGCATTCATCAAAACCTCAATACGCTGATTCAAAGTCCCTGGTCTGAGTCAGGCTAGCAGAAAATCTGATTCGATAAAATTCCTATTAGCTCTTTATCTGTCCACAAGCTCTGGGTAAATTGCACCACCAGGGTGTCATGAACCTGAAGCTAAAGCAGATGGAAAGGAGATGAAACTCAGAGACATCTGAACTTGCAAAAATGAGAGATGTGGAGAGACCATCCTGCCAGACCTACCTCTTCCCTGCATGATCCACCCACCCAGCCTGAACACCCGGCTTCTGCAGCGGCTCTCAGCTGTATGAAGCCCTTTAGGTACAGAGGGTAAAATCTCAGGCAACGTGCACATTTTTGGTGAAAGTCCCACCGCGACAGAAGCAAGCTGTGGCCAGAACATTGACTTAAACCTCTTCCGTATGACGATTTCTGCTTAAAGAAAATTTACAGCTTTAC
>VYZM01000345.1:287529-297529 GCA_013398915.1 Dromas ardeola | reverse complement strand
TTTTTTTGTAACAAATTTTGTAGATTTGCTCATGCTACCTAGTTTCAAGAGAGCCTTTTTTGAACATTTGCAATAACTCACCTCTTGTTAATTAATAGTTCTAGTGCATGCATATGGTGTATACAGGTAAGTAAACATGCAATTTTTTTTTTTTCACATTCTAAAACTATGGCAGTTTAGGCCATATTGTGCTGCCTGCATTTAATCTGTAATGCAGTGTGTCTTAAACGTTTCAATCCCGTATTAATAGGTGGCATTACACATAACACCTATATAGCAGCAAAGCTAATACAGCTTGTGATTAAAAATGTTTAAAAATAGCTAATAAATCAGATTATCTTGAGGTATTATTTCTTGCAAGTCAAAATGGAGAGCAAAAAATCAACCCTAATTTTTAGTTTATGTATACACTGAAAATAGCAACAACAATAAAAATAAGCTTTTTGTAGCAGACATATTCCATCTTCACTATTTTGCTACCTTTGGTAAATTACTGGGGCAGATCTTGAAGTTAAAAACCCATGTTTAGAAATAAGTGCACGCTTCACCCACTAAATATAGCAGCAGACTGTGTGCCCCTACGCAAAAACATTCTCATATCTAGTTTTAACTTTACATATAAAAATAACTTGGAGAAAATACAAAAAAACATTTTATTTTAACATGAAAATATCACAAAAATTAGTAAGCCTGAGATGTAGGGTTTTGGTGAAAAACAAGAGGCTTGTAGTGTTTTGGCTGCTGATAAAGATGCATGTATTGATAGCTGGGGTGAAAAGCAGAAGAATGCACTTATTTCTTCTGCATGTCAGTATCTTCAAACACAGTAAGCCACATGCACCCTTCTTTTCCATATGTAGATGCTGGTTCACCATGTTTAATTCCAGCGGAAGTGGATCTGACGTGGGCGGTCAGCCCCCTCCTTTACCAATGGCTTATGGAATTCACGTCCTGCACGAGAGTGGATATTTGCCCAACAAAACTCACAGTAATACTGCAGGCAAGTGACATTGGCACAAAAGAAAGGAGCAAACTTCCCACCGCATCGCGCGCCCTGGCATTCGTCACACATCTGGTCATCCAACACATATGGCTTTACCTCCACCTGTTGGAGTAAAACAGAAACAACTCTACTGAATGCCTATTCCTACTTAAAAGTAGTAGGAGGGCATTCAGGTTTTTCTGGTTTTTAAAAAAAAAAAAAAAGTTTGAAATCAGACATACGAACGCCTTGATGTAACTAATCAGTTATTACTGTTAACCATTTATCAGCTACAGATCTATCCGTACAGCAAGCAGAAGGCAGATCTTCATAAGTACACTATACATGTAATAAATAGCTACATCAGAACCTCCCCTTAATTTATTCTGGAAGGATGTTCTTGGCAAATGATAGTATGGAAGTATGTGTAGAGAACAGGCAAACAAGCCCAAATTTCTCCCAACTAATCTCATCAGCTCCCAAATGTACCCCAACATGACACCCAAATCTATAGCAAAAAATAACTGAACATAAAAGATATTGACCTTTTTTAAAGAAACAAGTGTCAGTCTCTGCAGATACTACTTCTGTGTGCATATTAAAAGTACCTTCTGCAGGCTGGAATACAGATCTTTCAGCACTCCCGTTCCTTGTAAATTCACTCCCTATTTCTAAAACATGGTCAAATTCGGAGCTACAGATTTTGGCCCTCTATTACTTGTCCTTTTTGTGGCTTTGAGCTGCACAGAAATTTGTATTCAATGTATTTCTGAAAATATTTTTAAAAGACCACTTTGCAAGTCTACAGACCGCTAGAAACACCTGTCTCACACGGCTTCTTTCTCCCAAACTCATCTGACTGCCAGAGTGGAAAAGTGGCAGGAGTCCAGTGGTAAATTTGCATTATGTCTTTGCGTAACTGAACTGTTAACAGACTGCCATCAGACAGGAAGAAGAACTTCATAATAAAACACAAAATGAGTTGACTCCACCATTAAGGAATGTATTGTTGTCTTCCACATTTTCCTCACTTTTAAAGATGGTATTTTCTGCCTTTTGTTGGCAAAAAGTTATTCCAATTCATGCTAAAACTCATTGCTGTAAGAGATTTTTTTCTGAGATGCTATTACCTGAGAAGAATGCTTGCATATAGGCATTGACTTTATGTACTATGTTTGAAATAATAAGAACTTTAAAATGCAATTTTTTTACATTGTGTCTCCAGAGGAAAAAATTTACACGTACAGCTACCCACCGAAAAGTTTTACAGTCTTCATTTTCTTAGCTCCGGAAGCAGAGGTCATACTTGACATAGCAAAATCTATGTTTAAAATAGAGTATGCTTCTTCCAGTAATCTATATTCAGTACAAGCTCTACTTCTTATTTCACTACAACGACCTGTCTTATCACAAGTTGCACTCAAACTTTCCAATAAACAGCTACCTTATGCAGTAACTGTGTTCGTGGTTCAAAATTACTGAAAGGATGAAGCATCATGTATTTCAAGCTTCGGTGCGTTCACGCACCAAGATCGGTATGAAGCTGATTTCAAATGTATTAGAGAAACACTTTGGGGAACGGAAGTATTAAATGAAGTGGATGCAGACTGCTGGCATATGAAAGTTAACAACATTTTAAGGAATTGTTTGGAGCTGGAACTCCAAACGAGTTTCAAGGAAATGTTTGGAGCTGAGCTTTCATATATGATAAAACAGGATGAGGAGCACTTTACTGAAGAAAACCATCTGTTAGCGAAACTAAACATATCTACACATCAAAAGAACGGGAGAGAAGCTGCAGAGTACTTAGGTAAGGAAGAAGTTGAGATCCCAGCCGATGTTTGTTAAGTGACTGTGACACTAAGATTTCCAATTAAGGTAGGAAGAGGTATGTGCAAAAAAAATGCTATAAATACTTTCAACTAAAGTTCAGAAGGATAAACAGGTGAACTGCAAAATTTAGCAATGAAAAAAGAATTTTACACAGACAAAACTGGTTATGAGAAGAATGTGAAAGTGCAGCAGACCTACAGAAACTGGATATAACTGGTATAGAAAGGCTATGCTAAGGTAAAGGGTGGGAGAACACTCTGCCTGTGAGACTTCAGTGAAATATGTAATATATTGCTTTATTGGCCAGCATGCACATCTCAGATGAAGGCACTACCCGAAGTAGGACTATCTTCCTCTTTTACAGAAACAGTGGTTTACAGATTCATACAAATTGCTTGCTCTTCTATAAACCAGCAGTAATACTGATTTCAGAATATTTTCAGAGCCTAAAAAGGCATTAGTTTCTAAACTCTATGGAGCAAAAACCCCTATTTCTGAAAATAGCTTTTTTCATACTTTCAGAAACAGCTAAGAGTTAAGGTGTTCCCTAAAAAGAAGCTGTTCTCTATTACTCCTCAGTAACGCAAATAACTGGATTGTGTAAATATATAAAAAATATGTAAATAATAAGGAGTAACCATATGATTTAATTAGAGAAGATGATTTTAAAAATAAAGATTAAAACCCCTCTGAAATAAACAAGGAAGTTCTTAAACCCTCCCCATCACAAGGTTTAAAGACAAACTTATTATAATACTTAGTGAATACAAGTGAAACACCGCAGGAGTAGGACACATTTTTAAAAATAAGAAAAAAACAAGGATGCCCAAAATTCCAGATTTAAGAAAGTACTTGAGTCAAAAAATTAATTTTCAAGAATTTGAAAAGCAACACTAAAGAACACAAATTATAACAATCAAAAAAGAAACTGAGAATTCAAATATCTAAAGAGAAAGCCTAGAACTTCCTTCCCTGTCCCCCCCCAATCTCTCCAGCCTATGAACAGTTATCTACAGATATATCTACAGATATACTTGTTTCTTCATTTTCTTTTTTTTTTTAATAAATTTTAATAAATTTGACTACTGTTTTTCTACATTAAGTCTCATGGATATAACTCAAATGCTGTGCTTCTGAAATCTGGTAATTGAGGTAGATTTTGTGGGCTTTTTTCCCTGACAAAGCTCCAAGAGGCCTGCAGCACATGTCCACTGTTTTACTGGAGGTTCACTGCCCTTTACCCTTTAAGTATTTCAGTGTTATATCACATATTAACAAGTTATATCCCTTTCTCTGCAAACAGCAAGCCCTGCCATTTCAGATGCCTGCTCGGCATCCAAAGAGCACTTAAAATCTCGGATGACCTATCATTAAAAAAACCGCAAACCAACAAACCAACCTAATCGGAAGTGCAGCCCTCAAAGGAAACTCCCATGGGAAGAGGAAGACCAAGATTTAAGTGTCCCCTAGTTTACAGCGTTCCAGTCCATGTCTCCCACCTTTGAGGGAGAACTAGGTTGGATGGGACTCAACTGTCCACCTTTAATTTTAAAGTCACTTTACAGCCCAATGCACTGTAGATGGCTCCTGAAACACACTAAGCTATACTGATTCCAAAGCTAAATGACCCATTTAGCATTTCTTTAGAAGGAGTTCTGGATTCGGGTCCTCACTCCCATTTTGTCCAACTACTCAAACATAAGATCATGAAGAGTTTTACTTCCCCTCACACAGTCACGGTGTCAAGGACATTTTTCCTGTTACATAATTAGCCAAAAGGTAGAGCTATTAGCCAAGTCATAAGGACAGCAATCCCACGAGCAAAATGTAGCTGTCACATCTTAATGTGAAGCCTAGTTCACTACCCACATTCAGACTCACTCATCCTCCGGAAAGGACCACGTTTGGGGATTTCAGCTCTGAGAGACAGATGTAAAGCTGTATTACTCTGCCTGTTTGAAAGGAGAGAAGCGCATGCTACCTCCCTACAGCAGACTTTTGTTAACTGTACTACTTTGGTTTTCCCATGTCTTTGATCTGTAGAGGAGACTGGACCTTGAACTACTTTACTTACTCAACTCTTCTTCCTCTAAGACCTTTTTATTTCTTTTTAAAAAAAGAACATCTATTAATACCAGTGACAACCTCTGCAGCTCTTGACATCAAAACTCGTGACACTTAAAACTGACATAATTTAGGTGCCAGTTTTCTTTGCTACTCTTATACTTCTAATTAGGGGAAATGAAGTTGACCAGTCTTCTTAAGAGAAGTTAGTTCTGCTTTAGCTAGCAATAAGCACCTCTAGCAACCAGAAATGTATATGGTAAATACTCAGAAGACTCTCTCAAACAGAAAAGATAAGACATTTTGTATTTTAGGTGTTGAGCTTGGTAAATGCTGAGCACTGACTATTGACAATTACGGCTGAAATTAAGGCCAGCTGCAAATATACAGCTAATCTCAAACCAATGAATACCAGAGTTTCTTATGAATGACAGAGGAATTATCACAGTATTTGGTTTCATTAGAACAAGGGAGAGAAAAAGATTTTCAAGCCCTTTGCCCATACACAACAAAACAAGGAACTCCAGAACAGAAAGAACATATGGTCTAACATATGTCCGAAGAACAAACTGCTGCTTTGTGGAATGCATGGTGTTCATTCGGGGGCATTCACGGTTTAACTCTTGGAACTAGTGGAGTTACAGCAATACTAAAAGAACGTGGACGCTGGCATGAAAGACAATCAAATGCAATGTTGCCACACCCTGAGAAGTTCCTTTATAGATCATTACTTATTTATTTGTTTTTTAAAATTTCTGTATAACTTACTCGTTTATCAATATCGCCATGTTGAAGTTGAACAAACCGAGCACTGATGGCAGCAATATAACTCTGCTGATTGGAAAAAGCAACACGTCCAGCACCTTTTGGATATTTCAGCTCAGGGTCAGTATCAATTCCTGCGTAACAAACTCCACCATAGAGACGGTCCATGATCATAGCCAATTCCACTGTTAAGAAACAAAATAATGTTCACTTAAACTGTTCTTACAGTACAAACTTTATATAATATGCTTGTATTTAAAAATACTAAAAAAGTTAATTTTAAGAATTAATTTTGCAACAGCTGATGTGATAGTAATAACAAGAAATATAAAAAACATATTAAATAAGCTATGAAATACTCAGCAGACAGATCTTTCACACCGTGGGTACATACATCCAAGGAACAATGGAATTGTAAGTCCTTGCAGTCCTTGATAACCTGGAACTGAAATTCCAGGGCAGTTTTCTTCAGAGGATTACAGCAAAAGACTTTTGGGGCAGGCATGGAATGTAAGCTGTATAAAATAGATCCACATGCCACAAATTCCTTGGTACATGTTCTCTGGCTGTCCTAATGCTCTATGTCCTACTTGAATTTGAAGATGTATTTAGCATCTTCTCATCAGCTGCACAGAGCTTGATTATCTCTACAGTGCTACACGTACAATAGATACTGAAGTTCATAGAAACAAAAATCTCAAATTTTACAGATCAAGTATTTTAGCAAGCCTCTAGTAATATTTTATACTTAAAATTACTTTTTTTTTAAGTTTACTTAAAAAACTATACGTATTAGGGTATAAAGGCATCAGCAGTCATTGCTGTTCAATAGTTATTTGAAAAGTCTCCTAAAGTTTTACTGCTTTGTGAAGGTATGATTCTTATTTCACAATGCCATAAAAGTTTCATTTTCACATATACAGGGCATTTGAAAGCTAAGCTAAGAATGCATCCATTAAATTCATCACAGACATTCAGGAGAGTAATCTAGAGTACGTGGATTGAATTTAAAGAAAAAAATCAATCTGCAGTTGGAACCTACTGTGTTTATGCTCAATTAAAGAGCTTGGGCTACCGTCAAAAGTACAGTCTTAGAAGTAAAATAACAGAAAAGCTTGAGCATTGCAGGTCCAAGATAGAAAAATTTAAGATTCTTTATACCCCAAATTTGCACTATCACTTCTTGGTTCTCCTACATCTTCCATCTGGAAGCTCATCTTTCTGGAAGAATAAAATTCATTACGAACTATGGAAGACTAATGAAGTCCAGGAGTCATTCTAATAGAAAATGGGATTTGAACCACTGTATATTATGCTTCTACTTCCAACATTCACTTCAACCTACTTACTAGAAGGCCACAATAAAATATTGTAAAAGGGTACTGCAGTCAATCTCACAAAGCAGACTGTCCAGGTTGTAGATCAACCATTCCACAGCTATAGAAACGTTCAATTTTTCCTTCATTTCCTTCCTTTCCAACAAGAGTCTAGAAAGAACCCTGCCATCTCATATAGTGTTGTCCCAAACAGACTGTGCTAGCTCTCTAAATTTCTTCCTTTTTCCTTTTATTCCGACTCCTTCAAGTACTCCATCACCTGTGTTTTTCCTTTGTCCATATTAGCAAGAGTAACCGCAACCTAATAGTACTAGAAGAGTACTGACGCACAATGACAAACAAGTACAAATAGAGCTCCACATACTCACGGAGCATGGCAGAGAACATTATTTTAAAAACAAACTCTTTCATAACACACTTTACATTGCAGTTTTGCTAATATGATAAAAATCTTTTCTACAGCCTTAGACATGTAACAGTTTCCAGTAAATCTCAACGATGAACAGGGATTTATGACCAAAGCCAGATGGAAACAGTTACTAGAAAAATGTAGGAATACACGAATATCATACTGTGGTTATAACTATCATGACAGTCTTCTATTTTTATATGTATGTATCTATATCTATCCATATGTAATTATACAAAAACATGCATGATTCAAATTATTTCCAATAATCTCCTACTTTTAAAAATAGGCACAGATTCTACTCACCAGCTCTTAATGGTCTAGGGACTCCTCCAACAAAAATTGTTTTTCGAGGGTCAAGCGGCTGGGAACCATCCATCACAAAGTCACTATCACTCAGATTCCAGGGACGGATCTGAACCTATTAAATTGGGAAAGAAAGTAGTATGCTACTTTAAGTTTCACTGCATTGTGGATATATGTTCATCAGACTCTGTCAAAACAGTCATAACCCCATTAGTTTAGCATGTCTAGGTGCTCTGTTTTAATGCTATTAATTCAAAACACTGTAATTTTAAAATCATCCAACTGTTCCAGATGTTGAGCTCTGCCAACAGTAGTTTGCTTTTGATTGTTTTCATCACCATCATTTCAAATGCAGCTTTAGACAGATGGCAGCTATAGCCTGCAGGCCACCTACTGTTTACTTACTGGCTTGTCCTTTATAGTAGGACTGGAAACACATAGATAGAGCTTTCCATCTTCTTCAATGCAGGCGTCAATCAGGGCCTGAACGGAACTCTCTTCTTGGAACAGGAGGAATGCATAACCTGGAAAAAAACCCAAACCCACTGATATTTTTTCTCTTATCTTTATCTTTCTTAATCATCTTTGCCAGTGACTTTTCCACACAAATGTGTTTACTCCAAAAGTAAAAGAACGTCAAAGCAATTCTTTGTTATTAGTCATCATCTTTAACTATGTACTACCTTGCCATGATCAACAGAACTCCAGGCAAATGCTTCTATCCTTAAAATAATTGTCAAAAGAGACTAATAACCAAATAAAAGCAAACATATCTGCTCTATCATGTACTGGAAGTCTAGGCTGAGCATAATTCACTGGCAGCAATGGACATTATACAATGAAAATCCGACTTGGCACAAATGACTAATCTCTATTCTAGAGATTAGATCAAAGTACTTTGTTACGTAAGTGACCCAGCAAACCTCCCAAACACTACAAAAATAGGAATTAAAATGCTTATTTAATGCTACACTAAAAACAGTCAGACAAGCAAAGAACCTCACATGTTAGAATACTTTAACAGTTACAGTATAATATGCAAAAGTCGTTACTTTACAGGTGCCCAATAGTGTAATTACGGTTGTATTCTAAAACAAATTTTAAAAGGACCATAAATCCACATTTCTTTCTGAGATTACTACCAAGTGTGGAATTTTCACATGAAGTTACATTTTATTACTTGGATGGAAAAGTAAACGCAGAAGCAGCTGCTCTAGAGTGGGCTTGGCAAGAGGGAGTGTGGCTGCTTTACCAAGCTTTTTGGAAATGATGCTGTTTTTCTGAGAGAAGCTAGTTAACCACTAGTAATTTCTTATTGCAAACAGTCACTGTAGGTCATCAATGCAAAGACAGTAGGGTGCACCTTGAAGAGCATTAATGAATCAATGTGTTAAGAAGAATGTAAGATTAGAGAAACAAATGCATGACTTATTTTAGATATATGGGAACAAAAACAGTATTTGAAGAAAAATCTGTAAGGCCTATACTGGTCTTTCTAGTGACTTGTAATTCATTTCTTACTCCTCATACCGCAGTCCTACCACAGCTACCTACAAGGGACGCATGACAAGGTTTTATATAGTCTGTATTTTTTATGTAAATATTATTTAGTTTCTTAACAAATATGCCATAGGGAATCTTTGGGCTTTGGCAGAAGCATTTCCTTGTGAAGGAAATTCTTCATCGCTGAACAGTATTTTTTAGTGACACCCTCTTTAACTTAAGCTTAATTAATAATTATTTAGATTCAAAATCTGTTTTAACGGGGATACCTTTCCGTATTTATCTTAGAATTTAAAATCCATATATTACCCATGCAAAACTCACTCATTGAATGAGGGCACGTGCAGACTGGCATGGGTAAGTGAGACCAGACCCGTGTAACTGTCCTTACTTGCGTGGAAGCCAGGCACACAAATTCCGGTTTGAATGGAGAGCTCGGCACAAGAATGATGGCAGTGCAAAAACTTGATTAACCAAGGGGAGGGCTAAATGGACATGATACTGACTAAGGGATCAGACATACAAAATAAGACTCACAGCCAGAAGCGCACAAAATAATTTGCCAGATACTGACTTTCCATCAGTTTTTTTCCTAAAGCAAATCAAGGGTAGTGCCATATAACTCCTGATACATAAATACAGTCAGTGTCTCTAAATGATCTACCACCTGTAAATCTTCAGCTATTAATATGCTTAACTGTGGAAGCTTGTAAAAAGACAGAAAATTCAAGTACGAGAACTTGAGATGAGGGAACAATTAGGAATACTATATCCTACCACACCTGAAATAAAAGTAAGGAA
>VYZM01000345.1:267098-278482 GCA_013398915.1 Dromas ardeola | reverse complement strand
CAGGATGTGCATCTTAGTTTATTCAAACTTTCACTGCTTTAGATTAGCAACAGAAAGATTCATGACATTTGCAAATTCAGAAGCCAGTCTTCTATCTGCAAAAAGCCCCAAAATAAACACTTTTGTGAAGAAAAATAAACCCCTCACATCACTGAAGTGCACATTTCTTCTGAAGTGCAATTTCTCTCTCACTCATTTTTCAAGTGATTACTAATGAATTCAACTGCTTTCCAAAAACAAGCAAGCAAAACCAAAAAACAACCTAGCACACTTTTGGAAGTAATTTTCTATCTCAAATAGCCAACTTCTTCCAGATTCACCCACTGCAAACCCATACGCAGCAGCAGCAGGTCCCCAAGAGCCGAGCCTCCACTACCTTAGCTGTGAGCCGTACTGCTGTCTGTAAATTTTATGCTACCAGGAAAGCCCTGTAGCAACACCTGCAGACATTGTGCTTATCAGCTAGGGGTGAGAGCAGTGTGAAAGCCATTCATTTCCAGAAGACCACCTCAGAATCAAGTGCTTAAAGACAAGGCTGGAGAACAGACGGCAAACATCATAACCAGTGGCCTATGTTGTGGTAGTGTGGTAACCAGGCCCAATGACCCGGGTTGGGTACCTAAATCCATAATAAAAATTCAGTACATCAAAAATACCAAATGAAAACATAAAGATGATAGAAAAGAGCCAAACATAATAAAATATCCCAAGGATCACAAAATAAAAGCAGGACCACAGGATTGTACTAAGTAACAAAGACTGTAACTACATCTTTATGATGGCATTACACGTTTATGTCCTACGTAGCATCCGATGGAGAGGAATACATTAAAAGCAGAAAGCTGTGGCAAGCTCCTCCTTTCCTTTAGGAATGGTGATATGCATGTTTGAAAATATGACTATGGGGGAGCAAGTGATGGCATCTTTGCTTGCTATCGTAAGGATGCATTCAGCAGCTAGGTAACAGATCAGGAGAGCGTCTTTAAAAGTGGAGGCATCTAGCTGGTGCTCAATGGGGCAGAAAAGTGAGGAAGCAAGGGAGAAACGGAAAGTTAACACAGTTAGAAGAAGCAGCCAGGCAGATTCTTCTTGTAAATCATCTATTTAGACATAAAAGGAGCAAGAACATGCTATGAAGACTGCAGCAGCTGAGTAATGTGGGTATGAGTTTCAGTTATGAAAACTAGTAAGAATGATCAGATCTTAAACACTTATATATAAAGAAGTGGTAAGATTTGGTTACACAATCAAGAAAGGGGGATGTAACAATGGATTTCTGAATTACTGATGTGAATGACAGAGAATATGGAGCTGTTATCACAGTGACAGTGAAAGGAAAAAGTGGCTGAAGGAAGAAGTAAGACTCAAATTGGAGGAACTCACAGGAAAAAAGTGGAATTTTCACTAATACATGAGAGTCATTCTTAACATCTTAAATGTAAATCTAAAATTACTGTAATTTAGCTGGGTTATCTTTGTAAAAAGCACATAGACTTGTTCGTTACCTCTGCAAGTCTCTATACTGCAGGAAAAAGAAAAGTGACTTAAAGACATGCCCATTTTAAACCATTTGTTGGCATTAGAATATTGCCACAGAAGCATTTAAGTGTGTGTGTGGTTCAAGTTTTTGTTCTGTTTTTTAAAAAAGAACACACAATTTATACTTAAGGAAGGTGTCTCTTTGGACCATGAAAAGTAGGTTTTTGCATTTCTCTAAAAGTTCTCATTAGATAATTCCAACTTACAATATACACAAGTATATAGGGGGAAAAATAATCAAAGAATAATCCTCAGAATAATTTATTTTTTACCCACAGGCCAATGTTAAAATCTAAGAACAATGAGAATCTAAGGCTCTCTTGCCAGTAAATATTAAACCATCAGAACATGTTCTGAAGTGATATCGGAGAGGTCAGTTTTACTTTAATGTGGGTAAAGGTTTGCCAAAAGCACTGTAGCTCCTCAGAGAGCTAAAACAACATAGAGGACAATGGATTAACACATTTAGAGTAACATGCTCTATATGACTACTAATACTTTCTTCTCCCTCCTCTTCACTTTTAAATGTCTCTCAGAGGCAGACAGCAAAACGGTGGTTTGCTAGGCTTTCACATTTCTCCCGATGACTGTGAACTAAAAGGATAAACAGTTTCAAACACTTCTTTCTTTCTTTTTGTTTTACAACAGTGAAAAAAATCAAGCAGAATCTGCCAGGAATCATGAAAATACCATTGTACTGTTACAGACATTGACCATGATCTAGATCATCACTCCGCTCTACGTTAGGGCTACCAAGCAACCAGTTACGAACCAATGCAGACATCAAGAGAGAGACACGTCAACTCATGTGTACGTTGCGAATACTGGAAGTTATCAAATATCTTGATGTTTTTGCTGCACGCTTTATATGGTCTTTATAACAACCGATGGTCACATCCATCACATATAGTTAAATCAGTATAGCTGTTCCAAGGTCAGTGAGCATATATTGGTTTATACTATGAAAATCTGTTTTCTATTTCTAAGAGTTGTCTACTGGATTTCTTACTAAGTTTATGAAAGGCTGTTAGTTTTCACTCTGTACGCTATCACTTCTACATAAGCACAAGAAGATGAGTTAGAAGAACAACTAGCAAACTGTATACTTTTAAAAGGGACAACTGCAAGCAGTAGCCATTAGCATGAACTAAATTATGATTAGAACTACAGTGTTTTAACTGATTAAAGGATTTGTAATTCAAGCTCTAAAAAGAAAGAGATCAATGATCGTAACAATCCAGACTGCACCCCTCCCCTTCCCTCATACCCTCCATCTTCCCCAAACTAAGACAACATGCAGATAAGCGTTTATAATTGACGATCTGGATTAATTAATCATAATGATCAGTAACAGCTCAATCAGAATTAATTGTACTGTAACAAACAGAAGTGAATTACCTCGTCTTCGCCCATAACTCCTTGCTGCATGCAAACAAAGGACAAATTGTAAAATGTCAAATAACTGTATCATGCCCACATATTAAAATATTTAAGATACAAAGAACTATGTGGGTAAGCGGTAAGTAAAAATCTGCATTGGTATTTGCTGCTGATAATTATAGATGAAAATGCATTAAACTAAAGTCTCACTTAAATACCATACTATTTTACTACTAAATTGACATTGGCACCCACTGTAAAGAACATACTTTAAAATATTTCAACTTGTCTTTATCTTAGCTTCATGTTAATTATGGATGCATAAATTATGGTAACTTTGTAATTCATCCTCACAAATGTGATTTGTATCTTACACAAGTGTCTAAATAACACACCGGGTACTGAAATTGTAAAAAGGAAAATATTACTTTAAAAAGCATGTAGCAAGCATTAAATCAATCAGAGAAACATCCTGGTCCATGGAACAGTTTGTACAGTCCTTTGCAGTGACAATACAAATGCTATAAGCCGTGACCTTCCTTTTTCATGAAAAGACCTAGCAGAAAATTAACCGCAAGGTTTGGTTTGAAACAAAAGACTCCTTGTGGTAGCAAACAAAATCAGGGCACAAGTCACAAGAAATAGCATTGTATCAAAAACACTGCACAAAGGCAAAGCAACAATTTCTGACAGACTGCAAGTAAATCCAAGATTTTCCTAACTTTTGAGTTTTGCAAGAGTCTTAAAGAGATCATGCTTATAGCTACAGTTCAGCAGACCATACTGATCGCTTCTCTGCCCGAAGGCTAGGAAACTAAAAATAGACAGATTACTAACACAAAAACTATTAAGCTGCGTGTAATTTCTTAGTTAAGTTTCCACAAAGTATTTTCAATTCCTGTTTCACAGACTTTGTATCTGAGGAAGATTACTTTAATCATTGCAGCATTGTAGTTCAATATCCAAATAGAAAACATTACAATAAACCATAATGGTATAGCAACATTTATGAACAAAGATTACTGGGTCTCGGCATTATTGTTCTGATTTTACTAGGAGTTCATGCATATATCTCTCCCAAAAAGCAGCTGTGGTTCTGGGACACCAAAATACATGCAGCTTAATAAACTCAGTGATTTGTAAATGTCATTCACTGTTCCATCCTTGTATTATTAAATACTTATATCCTGGTACCTCCCATTTGCACAAGGTTTTTCAAAATTTTTAGTAAGTATATATTTTTTTTCTTTGTTATCTTGACTCACTCGTACTAGGAATTCAGTGGATTGCTTACGGAATTCTGAAAATATTTCTCCTTGTTTTCTCTCCCTTAAAACTGCGGATTTGTTAAGCAACAATCATCATATTCCTGTCCAACTTGCACTGAACCCACTTTCAAATTTATTTGCTTTCATCTGGTAGAATTACTATTGATGAGAACAATCTTTAAGTTTTTCACATCTTCCAGCTTTCTACTAGTAAGCCAAAACAGAAAAGCCCACTTTCCCACAGAGACCTGGGTATCTAACCAAGTGGAAATACCCACATTCAGATTTACCACACCAAAACAGAATCCACAAAACATAATGTATTCTTTTATGTGATTAATGTGATCTCTCATTAGTTGCTGCTGCACGGGGAGACTAACGCCGGACTTGAGACTTGTTTCCTCCGAAGTCAGGCACTTAGGAGACACGCAGTTCTACGTCAGTGCTGCAGCATGTACCAAGCCTTTCTGACTCTTGGCCAAAGTGACTCCCACGTAGCATTAGCAGTAGCGTCACTAAGCCCTCGTCTAACCCCCTGTATACCTTTTTTTTTTCCTTCCACAAATAAAACTAGAGTGACCAGGGAACATTCAAGTGCATCACATCCATAGCAATGACTGCAGTGCCATGCTATTTCTCAAAGAATAATATACAAATGCACCTTAATAAGCATCTTTTGGCACAAGCCTTAGTAATTTTTTTCCTCTTCTGACGCTTCTGCTCCTTTCTACCCACCAAACAAGTTCAGCTATTTTCTTATATTTTCCTCGTTAACACAAGCTGATATGCATAAAAATATTTTGTTACAGAACACCTGTTTTTCTTTATGCATTTAAAAATATACAACAGTAATTTCAAGGAGAAACGTAAAAGGGTTATTAAAATGCTAAACCAACACCAATGCAATTCAACTTAAAAGGGCGGCTCCTGCAGTATTTTTTATATATATGGAAATTACAATGATGTACCAAAGTTATCTGTGCATTCTTTGCTTCAGCAAAACAATGAAATCAGAAAAAACAGGAAAATAACTGTACTTGATGTTGTCACATTATTTACTTTACTTGTATAGCAAACCCCCTTCCCTGGTATTTATCTGTCTTGTCCATTTAGATTGCAAACTAGCTTGGGCAGGGATTTTCTGCCACTTTGTGTCCAGAAAAATGAGATCCCATTCTTAGACATCTATTGGCACTGCTGCAATAAATGTGATTATTAACATCAAAATGTTTGGTTTTGCAGAAGTCATTATTTTTTCCTATTTTTATCCACACTTGAAGACCACAATGTTTTTTTTATAGGTAAGTTGTCTCAGTACCAGTAAATACAAAGTCTTACTGTTACTAAAAATATGATGTGTTAAAGCAAACATATCCTATCTTTATGAAACTTCAGTATTTTAATCTCTCCACATTACATATAATGTTTTACACCTTTCAGAGCACATATGCTCACAGAGCATGTGGTCTGTATAAATATACACATTATATAAATTTAATTATAGATTGAGCTATATATACAGTTTATATATATATATATATGTAAGAAAAGGCTCCAGGGAGACCTTATTGAGGCCTTTCAGTACTTAAAGGGGGCTTATAAGAAAGATGGGGACAGACTTTTTAGCAGGGCCTGTTGCAATAGGACAAGGGGTAATGGTTTTAAACTAAAAGAGGGGAGATTCAGACTAGATATAAGGAAGAAACGTTTTACAACGAGGGTGATGAAACAGTGGAACAGGTTGCCTAGAGAGGTGGTAGATGCCCCATGCCTGGAAACATTCAAGGTCAGGTTGGATGGGGCTCGGAGCAACCTGATCTAGTTGAGGATGTCCCTGCTCACTGCAGGGCGTTGGACCAGATGACCTTTAAAGGTCCCTTCCAACCCAAACTATTTTACGATTCTATATATTTAATATATAGATCTACATAATTAGTGCATATGTTTAGATAAATAATTGCAGGGAAGACAGCCCTTTAGGAGAGGCCAGACACTGTAGGCAAATAATTTATTTACAACAATAAAAAAAGGAAAGATTAAACTTCTTCCTTCCCTTCCTGAACTTGTTCACAGAGTAAGTCATATAGAATTATTTTTTTATCTTTTAGTCTATAAAGCTGGATATCTTAATTATCCAAAACCTCTGAAAGATTTGAAATGAGAAAGTACAAGAGATACACTTTTGTTCTAGAAAATATAAATTGGGCAGCACATGCCAGAAGTATAATAATGCCCAATAGAAATGAAGTAAAATAATGCTGGAACCTTCGAACATTAAAGGTTCTGTATATACAACAAAGACATTCCCTTATAGTTAAAACCTTCTGTTTCTATATCCCTGAAGTTGCATACTAGTAAGACTTAAACCTGTAAAAAAAATTAATACCTCCCTTTCTGCAACTTAAATCAGCTCAGAGATAGAAATGACACAGAAGCAAATACACTTTTTGTACATGTTTATCTAACATCAAGACAATAGAAATATAACTTTGAACATTATGTGAGCAATGCTATCACACAGGTAGTAAATGTATCATTTCTATTTTATTCAGACATGTATTTCAAATATATACCAGAGATCAAATACGTATATATTTAAATAGCTCAACTGAATGACTGAGCTGAATTCAAAATGTTGTATAAGAGGAAAAACTCATAGGCAGGCTTCCTATATTTAAAGATAACTACAAAATTTATGATAGAAAGTAAAATAAAATACTATTTGTCACTAACATTCCTGATTTAATGATCAAATGGTGACAGTGAATTAATGAAGCCTTTTTCATTAACACTTATTTGTCATTTAAAGAAATCTATAAACAATTATGGCAAAAATTTCCCAAGAGTCTAGACTAAAGCAGGTAGGTGCCTAATTCCCATTTTATGCTATTGGATGTGAGTGCCTATATTCTATTAAGATTTCTTCAGAAATCACATCTTTATAGATTTTAAGGCTGAAAGAGATCGTTATGACCAAGTTTGGCATGCCTAACAGACTACAGAAATTCATTTAGCATTTCCTGTATAGGAATTTTAGTAACCTCTGTTTGAAGTAAACCACCTTTTTTTAGAAGCACAACCAGCTATAGTGTCTCTAAGACGGAAAGTCTAATTTTCTCTTGCTAAACTAATCAAATGGTGAATTACGTTTCAATAGCTATTAAAAAAATTCAATGCATTAAAACTATAAAAAGGGGGTGAACCCTATAATGGGGAAAAAACACCCTACACCCCAACAAATTGGACTCTTGCATTATTACCTGCTACAGAAAGGTTCTAAGTCGACAATTAAAGATGTACTCAGGTAAACCCATTCCAAAGTATCTTTTTTTTGACTTTTGAGAGATAATAGTCATTAAAAATGCAATGCCTTTTTTACAGCTTGAGCTGAAACAAGAGGTATAATTATCAGATATATAATTTATTAAAACACATAAATCAGCTTTCCTTTGGTTCACTTCATTAATTGAAATAATGAAAACTGTAAATATTAATATTAGGTACAGTTCAGTAAGTACACCTTAAATGAGCTGGAAAAGATCTATCATTTAAGAAGAGGAAAAACTAGCTAGAAATAAGTTTTATCTAGAAGTGCTTAGTCTTAAACGGGTTGAGGAATTCCAGCCTGGCTCTTGTCAGAACCTTACTGAGATCCAGAGATACTAGTCCACTAAAATCAAGCCAACTAAAATGCAGTGAGGGTTGTGATCTAGCGTTAAGTATTAGTGCACACGTAGATGGGCCCAGGATCCTTAAAAATGTTGGTGTTTTTCTTTCATGAAGGTCTGGTATTCCTGCTCCTTCTTGTAGCAGCTACTACACTTACTGAGAAAGTAAAGGACAAATGTGAATCTGAATTAGCAACTCTCCTCTCCCCTATTCCTCCCTCCAAGGTACCAATTACAGGGATACAGGGAAACGTTAGCTTGGATCCACTTAAACAGAGAAGGAAACTGAAGTCTACAACTTATCAGCAAGTGTTCCAGCTGTAATTCTCATTACCATGCATTTGGAGGAAGCCCCTCAATTCTTGCTAAGAAAGACAGAAAGGTTGTGCAGAGCCTGAGCCACCGGAGCTTCCCAGAAGCTGTTCCCAGTGGTTCTGCTCTCCAGCTGTAAGGAGCTGCAGTTCAGACGCTCCAACTTGGGATGGCTCTGATCGGTACACGTGACTGCACTGGACCGCACTGACGGGGACGTCAGACTCTCCAGGGACATGGTAAAGAGCTGACGTGTCTAAACCAAGGCTCCAAATTAAATTCTAAAGGGCACACCTAAAAATTAGGTGTTGCAGCACCTGTCTTTCAGATACTGAAATGGTTATTTTTATCTCACCTATTGAAGGTTGGAAATAATATTGCAGCTTTTAGAGGACAGCAGTCATATTAAATGCTAACATCCAAATTACAGTGGAAACCCTGCCAGCATTAATAACAAAACATGATATCCTTCAGTGCTTATTCTAGCTCTGTGGTAAGATTTTCAGGATAGCCTGGTGCCACTGACATGCACCTTTTACAATGTTCGTGATAACAGCAAAAACCTTTTTTCCTAGATATCTCATTGAGTAACAATGCTTCCCATGTGCTCTTTTAGTACCCGAAACTATAAAAAGAGAAGCTCACCATTCTAAGTATTAAAACAAACGAATTAAAAATATATAAATTTCTTACACTGACTGCATTGAAATATTTCACAGTTGCTTGTAAGATTTCTTAGTTTTTAATACCTTTCCATCTAACGCATCATTATAAATCAGCAGATGACGACAACTGCACATACACCACCTCAACAAACCAGCTTGCAGAATAGGTCTTACAGTTGCAGTTAATACAGAAAGTTAATTGTTGTAAATGTTCTAACTTCAAAGCACATCGCTATTCAATGGAGTTTCTGACCAGGAATCAGGATTATGGCCTGTGTGGGCTAAACATCAATTATATTTCAACAGTTAAGTAGCTTTTTTCACTTTTCAAAACACTCCATTATCTTAAAGAACTATTCAATATTAAAGGACCTAATTCTTCAAATATCTGTTGTGCATCTGTTGTCCTTTATTGGGTATAAAGCTAAACCTGAATTTCCTTAAAATTTTAAACATTTACACAAGGAAAATTAGATATTTTTTATATTTTATATCCATTTGTTCAAGTGTAAATGACAGTGCAGAAGGGTAAGATAATTTAAAAAAGAGCTTCACAGAAAAACAAACCTGATATAACTATTTTGACTGTATTTTTTAATAATTAGGTCTTCACTGGTAACTTTTAGACCCATCAAGTCAATGACAAAGTGCACTCGCATTGTGTAGAGCAGCTTCCACTTTTTCTAATCTAGAGAAGCTGTGGCATTATAGCTCTAATTTTTTCCAATGTAGAAAACATTTGTGTGCAAACCCCCTGATTTATTATTGACTTAGATGGATTACCAAGCTCTGCTTCCTTCTTTAGCCTTGAACAAAGGCTAAAGTTCATGCCTTCACTGAGTAGCAGATGTTCATGAAGTTTGACCTACTGGGAGAGGAACGTGAACATGAACTCCAACTTCAGCATATTTCGCTGTTAGAAACATACTTGACAAAGCCAGTTCCAAAAACCTCAATACAAATAAAATGGTATTTCATGTAAGTGTAACAGAAAGTATCTAATTCACCCTTTATTTACACAAGATAGAAAAACATGCCTTTCTGGCCTTCTTATTTTTCTAATTCCTGTTTCCGTGTAATAGATTTCTACAGATTTTTGGAGAACATACCACTGGTTTGCTTGAGAACAAAAAAGAGCAGTGCATCATTACAAGCATTTCAGATTTCAAATAAGCTAGATATAATGAAAGGCTGTTGCAAGATTAGCTCTTGCCATTCAACTCTGAAAAATGGCAACAGTCCCATCAGTGTTGAAGACTAGAGTCAAGTAATTCAATAACAGAATATAATAGTATAATTTTATACCAACATGTCAGATTTAAGCTAAGATAGAGATAATTAGAAACTGCTATAAGATTAGCACTTACCATTTAACATCAGAAGATTGTCAGTCCCTGGATGTGGGTAACTCAAGCGACCTTAAAAGAAAACAAAAACCAAAGAACAAAACAAAACAAATGCAGAGGGTTTAGCTATTCTGCTAGAAAAAAATAATGAAAAATCACTGATTAGAATTTAAATATAAACTATATTTCCAGTTTGCCTAAGGGAAATAAAGAGCTAATATTTAACTCCAAGCACATTAACCAACAATACCCTTGACCCAAGTTAAAGCTGACAAGAACAGACTTCTTAACCTTAATTCTCTGGTCATAAGATCTGCAATGTGCTTTAGGATCAGCTCCAATAGGATAAAGCCACTTTTTGTTTCATGACACCCAGAAATAGTGCTGACTGCTTAGTCCTCTCTTTCATAGTGACTGTGAATAACTGTACTATGCACATTGCTTAACAGAGTGGCATTTCCACAGTTTAGTGCTTCATTACTGAATCAATTTAAGAAAAATCATGTTAATATGGATTAAGGCATTAAAATTTTATTAACCAGTTTATGACTGTATCTTGGTGTATTACATATAACCATTGTATTTAATATTTTTCAGTAATTCTGTCAAAGCTAGAGTACTGGTTTACAAAATTAAAGAATATGATAGGTAAAATTTTGAACATTTGACATTGAATAAAAAATACATTAAAAACTCATATCCTGACATTCGAATTTTTCAAGTGTTGTATTTTACTACATTGGTGGCATGTTATACTTTAATAGATGAACGGTTTAAAATGCACAGCTGAAGTGTCTGTTCACTACAAATTCCTTTTTATTAAAGACGACGTTTTCTGTTTACAGGAAGCTGCAAACATACCAGTAGTGCACACTGACCTAGAGAGACATTTACAATAGCTGCTGTGTTTGGAAGAAGTGTGCTTTAATGTGCAAAAAACCTACATTTCCATCTATCTTGCTATTAAAACATACTTGCTTGCTTGTAATCTGTAAGCACATATAAAAAAACCCCTGTAACTTAAAATTTAAATCTTTTGGAGGAAATGAGAATATTTGTGAAGGCATAAAGAAGAATCCAGTCTGGAAGAAATGGGTGTTTAGAACTCACACAGGTTTAAAGGGGAATATATATGCAGATGGATTGCAAGATGTGAGTAAGTGTTAGTAAGATACCATCATACCCTAATAAGGCTCACTCTTTCTA
>VYZM01000345.1:249504-266959 GCA_013398915.1 Dromas ardeola | reverse complement strand
AACCACATCAGCAATCTACATATTAAGGTTGTCTAACAACTCCTATCATACACTGGGGTGGTTTTTTTCCCATACTGTTGGTAATGATTGTGAAGCATTGATTAGGTATGATTAGAAGCAAGACTGGACATTTCTTGAAACAGTGGTTCTGTGTCCCAAGGGGCACCTTTGGGGTTAAATAAAAAACCTTTTTGCTGAAAATCTGGAAGTAATAGGGTTTAAGTTTTGCTCTTCCCCTTTAGGAAGCCAACGTGACAATTTTCTACCAAAAACTATAGAAAAAATACACATTATGAACTCTTACACTCCAGATTTCAGAATAGCAAGAATTAAGATCATTTAGGATACTTTATCCAGCCTTATTATTTACAGGAATTGTGGCAAAAAAGATTTTTATACAGCCACATATTATTTCTCTTCCCACAGATTTCATTATTATGAGAATTAATGGTATCAGAACACCTGCAGATTCGGTAGGAACTATTTGCTTTGGAATTTGAAAGGGTGGAAAAAGCAGTGAAGGGCAATGGCAGTCTCCTGGAAAAGGGCAGCTGAATGCCACCCAAAGGGACTCTGCTGTCTTCTCTAACTTCTACAGAATTTTTGAGCAGGCTTAGGCAAGACCCTAAACAAAAATTTGCAAGAGCCTCTGCCTTCATGTTCCCTATCTTCAAGATACCCAGTTGTAACATACAAGACATTTTTTCTGTCATGCTGAACATTTACAGCTATAGCTAATGTTTCTTGGAACTATAAATATTCTGCCCTTCTAGTAATGCATGCTGGTATAATATGAAAATAATTAGGAACAAGGCATCTTTAAATTATAATCTGGGAGCTGCCACTGGTTTGCTCAGCCTGGTGTCTAACAAGTCACTTTGCTTTACTTCTTAGCTCTTTGGTCTATAAAGGTAATACTCATTTGCCTAACAGCAAGGAATTTACAAGATTATTTACTCTCACCATCATGTTTATATGAGGAGCTATAGAAATACTTGCAACAATATGAGCTGTTTCTTGCAAATCAGAATGCTGTATCTATCTAGAGTAACAATAGAAATTGTGAGAAATGATTATCTCATCTTGAATCTCCAGTCTGTGGTGAAAGTCTTTCTCCCTGTCTGTATACATTTATCTTCTTTTCCTATTCATCAAGGGAGACAAAAGATACATTATTTTTTTTCCTGTAATTACTACAGAAAAAGAGGTCAGATTTAAGGCCTAGCAGGAGAGAGAAGCCTACCAGTGTCAACACCTGGAGAGGAAAACTGTTTTAGAAGACAGTAAATTCTGGGTTTACAACTCGAGTTTTGCATTCTTTTGCTTCCCACCCCTGCACCTATGGAGTCACAGATAAGCTGCATCTGAAACACAGGTGCCAAGCTGGAAAAGTGGAAATAATAAAACACTCCTCATTAAGTAGCGGGGAGAGAGCACACTAAGGAGCCGGGCCCACTGGTGCGGCGTAAAAACCGAGCTACACAAACGCAAAGAAACCCAATCTCGCTGCGGTACCGAGATGAATTTGCAAGCTCAGATAATGAATGATTTGAGAGTTAGAAAGGAAAATGAGCAACACAGTATTCAGTACATGTACAGCTGCACAGATACTCCTTTTAAGTCTTATTTACATGGCTATTTCAATGTAATCGGACTTCGGATTATTGCATTCTGATTAATTTAATACTTGTGTTTACTATCTTGCCTAGTACTTGGACTGACAACATTAAAAACATTTTTAACATGGAAGGTTTGCTTACTTTTTCAAAATACAATCACTGCTATTTGATACGTTAACTTAGGTTCTTATCCCTCAACTAATCTGTTGAAGCAAAATGGAGTGTTTCTACTAGGGCGTCCAACTGAATTTAATGATATACATAAATTCAGAATGCTTCATGTGTGGAACTGGGTGTGAAATCAGGCTTATACAGATTACAATATTTTTTAACGGATTATTCTAGTTAAATGGGACATATGCAATATTAAACCTCACTTTAAAATATCGCTATATAAAATACAAAAGATGGGAGTAACTGTATGACATTTTACTAATTATGACATTTTATCATTTATTTATTAAATCATGACAATTTACTTTGATTCTATCACAGATTTCCTTTTAGTCAGCTATTTTCACTGCATGTTTGATGTGTTTTTAGAAAAATTCCATTTGAAGAACTGCCCTCACTACAAATCCTATCTAATCCCATCCTACTTCAATGTCAGTAATCTAAAATCATATAAACCGTTCAATAGCTATTCTAGCAATTCCAGTGGCGGCCTCCTGCTTAAAAAAGAAATTTTAATAATATATAAGGATGATTTACTAGTTTAAAATCAACTACAAATTAGTACAGAATATCTAATATTTAAATAATAAACATATTCCATTCCTAAGAAATGAAAACTAATCACTTCACTGTCTCTACAGAACTTAGCTCTACAGCATCCAAAATTAGTAACGTGCTGCTATCTGGAACAAATACAATGCCTAATATTACAGTACTGTGTCATAAAGTATCATGTTACAGAAATTTTCTCTGTGCAAACCTGAACTTGCAACTTCATCATGTTACTGCTAATTAATAATTCTCCCGTATCATGGCTTAATTCAAAGTAGTATTGCTAAGGAGAAGCAGGTATGTTTGACACTTCTTACGCAATTAGATTTCTATTGAATTTAGCCCCCCTTCCATATCGAAATGTGATTAATGCTACCAGAACTGCCTGGTATGTGTTTCTCACAATGTATTCTTCTGTAAGGACAGAAAAAAATAAAAAGCTTGCAAATAAATTTTGGTGGACTAGTTTATCCACTAAATCCAGCTAAAAGTCTTGCTAATCCAAACCATGAGGAAAGAGTAACAAACTTAGTTTTAGTGACGTTTCTGTAATCTCATGTTACTAACATGGGCAAAATTTAAATTTTTGGTAAGATGCTTCTGAGCATACAGATGTAGTTGTGCTTGCTCACTTTTCATATCTACTTTTGGAAACGCATACTTTCTATTCCTATTTAACTAAAATGTTGGAGGAATCCCCACATACTTAAATCTATCCCAAATGTTTTAATATAACGACTGCTTTAAACATTGCTGACTCACAGTTTCACAAGTTTGATATTTCACGTCTACTCCCCTCCTCTTTTTTTTTAAAAAGTCTTAAATGGTTGAATGAAGAGAGTGAGAATCACAAAGTCCCTTCACATCTTTCTTTTATCAAGAGATCTCCTGACTGGAAGAGAAAAAGCTTCCAAGTTAAGCTTTTCCCAAACTACTTTAACAGATCAGTGAATGGCTAAGGACTGTAGCAGTTCCAGAAAGCTCAGTTTTTCAATCAGCGTAGTTAAGACAACAGTGCAAAACCATGTTTGGATGACACCTAGTTACAGAAATCCTGGACACTACACTTTCAAACAGTTGTGTAAGAATTATGTAAGTCATAATGAGGCCATTATGTCTCTCATAGTCAATTGAGTCTATTTAGGCTGATCAGTCTATCAGTCTTAAATATATTCTTTTATCATAAAAAGTTTCTATGACAGAAAGAGGAACCAATCTGCATGTAAAATTTCAAAGCCTTTTACATGAATAAGAGTGAAGTTTTTCCTCCATACTTTTTTTTATTCAGCCTAAAACTCTTTTTGGAGCGCAATTTGAACTACTCTAGGAAGCAACTGCGTGACTCTAAACCTTACAGCTTCATAACACAAAATATAAAACAAATTTCTTTGGAAACAGAATTTACCATATGCAAAGCAAGAAAATGTTCTCTACTGTGTTTGCTGAGTCACCAATGCTTTTCTTTTTACTTCACTAAACATGCGCCAGCAGGTTGTTTTTAAAAGACGGATGTCTAACAGCTGAAAAGCTCAACTAAAACAATTTAAAGGGAAAATAAAACCAAGAAAATCAAGACAGACTTCTAAGTGCCTCAAGTTATTTTTCCCCACTGATAAGCCAAATAAGAGTGTTTTACTTTTATTATGTATTACTATCTGTAAAAAAAATAAATATATTTGTGTAACTTTCCTACAAAATTTGTTTTGCCCCTCACAAAGAAACAGGAGAAAAATTCAACATAAAGTTAATATTCCTGCTAATATAGCTATGGCTGATTCAATTCAGTACTACCCTACATCTAGCTTGCAGAGCTGTAAGAGAGTTGGTCAGGAAACAGAAATGAATTGTAAATCGAGTACAGTAGCAATACTCTTGGATTACAAAAACCAAGCCCTTAAGTTACATGGAAAATTCCAGTCTTTACTAGAAAAATGTTTAAAACAGTAGATAATTAATTCCATTAAATGACCTGCTTCTCAATTCCAACACATATTCCATGCAAAATATAACCATTTCTTTGAAGTTTTTTTCCCCATAAACTGTTTTAGTCCAAATGTACTGTCTTTCCTGTTTCTGAAATGTCTAGAATCCAAGTCTTCTAAGGCCTTGACATCAAGAAGCATTGGTATTTGGGGGGAAAGGGGGGAAAAAAATGCAAGTACACAAGAGATATATCTGGAAAAGAGTTATACTACCAATACCCACGTATTTCAGGCTATCAATATTGTAATTCTTCTCTCGAAATAGTTTTAAGGGCTATCAGAAGAATAAAAAGGGTATTTAAGAACAATGATGTAAAAATGAGTTAGTTTATTTTAACTTTTATTAATTTTAACCTTAGTTTATACTCCATTGATTGGATGGGGTAATCTTAAACATTAGTTAATGTCTTATTATGAAATGTATTTCAAGAAAGCTGCATGGAAAAGGTTAGTTTTAATATCATTAGTATTTCTGCTGCAATGACTAGTGAAGTCAAACATCTATTCCCTATTAACCCACCTTGAAAAAATGTCTTATCGAAAGATAAAAATTACTTATTCCTTTTGATCATATCTGTAGTAGTTGCTAAACTTTGTCTAAGTGAAGCTGAAACTATGCATGTATAAACAATTTTTTGGCAGGCATAAACTTAGCTTTCGGTTTATAATAAATAAAGTTTTTTCCAAGTTCATGAAAGCAAAAGTGGTGAAAGTTGTATTTCTCCTGAAATGGATCTTGAAACGCAAAACTTAAAGCTGTGAGCTAGTACACACAGTGTCTGTTCTGCATTGTGCAAAATCTGAGACAAGATGCTTAGTCATACTCCAGATATTGTAAGCAGCTAAATCTGAAACACGTGCTTAAAATTCCAGGGACCTTCATTTTACTGCTGTGGTCAGATATAAAAGCTGCATTGTTTTAGTGTGCTTAGATTTACTCAAAAACTTGTCATAAAAATACTCTCTAGTTACAAAATATTCTTTGCTTACAACAAAGTACGTAATATATTAATAAGAACAACAAATAATAACAACAATAGTCTTAATCCTTCGCATTCTGCAAGCAAATATGATGGGTTCTTAAGTAAATGTCAGATTTTCTGTGGTGAAAAGAAAAGCCACAGAGGCTGAAATAACAAAACTAGTGTTTCATGGTTTGCAGAAAAAAAGCAGCTAAAGTTCCTAGGAAATTACAGAAATGCCAACTAATGGTGACTTAACAGAAGAGGAGCAGAGAGGAACTAAAAGGCTATTCTAGGATCTGATCTCTTCTTCCCATTTTCAGTCAGTAAGGAACATATCTCATGTCTTACTGTTAATAATGTAGCTGTTTCAGCTGAAATAATAACTTCCAAAGAGAAAAAAATATTTTAACCGATTTAAATAACAGCACACAATTACTCTATTTAAATTCCATTGGCGTGTGCATTGTTCTCTGGCGCTCAAACAAAAAAATGGATTTCCTTTGAATTCATCACTATCTATGGCTTCCATCTGTTTTAGTTCAAACATAAAACTTAGCAGAATTTTCACTGCAAGAGTATGATGGTGAAACCGTTAAAAAAAATAATCTCTGAACTGTAGACTGAACCCATATATTCATGTCCCTAGAAAGCACAGAACAACTGTGGAAACTTTACTGAGTTTTTCAGAAGTGTCTATGTATGAATCCAATTAACTTTAAAAACTTCAAGCTTTGTCTTATTCTTGCTGAAAAATTATTATTGGAAATACATCGTTTTCATCTATTGCATCATAATGAAATAGTAAGAGAGGAACAAAAAGAAAAATGGGTCTTTTCTGTGCTCACTGTGCCTCTGAAAACTCTTCTGCGTTATAAAGCCAAAATGAGAACAGCGAGAGAGCAGAGGGAACAGAGACACCACTTCCATTTTTCATGTCAGTGTGTGCAGAAAAAAGGGAATAAACTGACTAGTTTTCAGGAATGCGAGAGGTGACAATGACAGTCTATTGCGACAGAAGATCCGCATTCTCTAATTTTATGCCTAACAGTAGCTTTGCCTTTTAATATCCTTCCTGATGGGTGATTTGGGTTCAGATAACCAAAGAAAATGTTAGTCACCACCCGAGTGTGGCAAATTGAAGGAAAAATGCTTTGAAACAGGGATGATCTAACCAGTTACCTTGTCTTTGATGACACAGGCATGCTTTTAGTCCACAGCAGTTACCACTGGGCTAACTGTTCACAGGTTTCAACCCCTTTGTGTCACTTAGTAATGTTTTGTAAACATGCAGAATAGACAAAAACTGAATTTAAAAATGGACTTATATAATAAAATTACTAAAACTGGAATTAATTCTCTGTAGGCAGTAAGAAACAAGAGATCAGATTTAGGAACTTCTAAGAAAATTTACTTCCCGCTTCCACTCTAAAGAGGGGGAAATTAACTAACTAAATGCTACTCACCTACTGATGCTCTGTAGAGATTTTCAGCTTGAAAAAAAACCACAAACTTTTGGCTTTACATTGTACAATACTATTACGTGCTTTCTCAATACTACAGGTCTGCCAATAGATTACAGATCTTAAAAGAACCACCAGGAAACTCTAGCAACGTGTCTTTCAAATTAGAACACAGGCCCTTATGTGCTAATGTAATATGTATTAACTCCAGAAGCCTCTAGAAATGGAGAATGGATGAGAGTAAATAACGATATAAAACGCAAGAAATATATTTCTATTTTTTCATTTTTTTCAATTGCTTCAATACTGAGAATTTCTGCAAAGCAATCCTGAAGTCTTGCATAATTTTAAAGTTAGATTGTGTTGGCCTAATTATAACATCACAAGTGAAGTAACACTTGATCAGGCCAAATAAAATGGCTTGGGCTCTTTGCTCCAAAGTTCAACAGTAAACACCACCTGAGAATAAGTATGGAAAAACAGAATTCAAAAGAGTGAGTTATGTACCGTGAACAGAGGATTTAAAATAGAAGCCCAAAAATATTAGCTATATGCTTACTGCTGCGGCCAAATAATTTGAATAGAGCCCAGAAGGGTAAGAGGAACCAGCATTCTAAATCCAAGTTTATTTCTAGACTTCTTCAGACAAACAGAAACTGGACAATTAGATGCATTATTATCCTCCAGGAGCTTTGAAAAAATACTTGAAAGGACAAAAACTGAATTTATCAGTGGACTTAATTTTCTTTTCAGCTTCCACTGCAGTGAAAGGGAAAAATAACCAGCTAACACTGGCAGCAGTTTGATTCCCCTCCCACCCCCTTTTGGCTGCCTCTAGCAGAACAGTGTGTCTTCACAAACCGACGTAGAATTTCCTGCAGCAGACAAGTAAATTTCAAATAAAACTAACTATTAATTTCTTGGCGGAAAGGAGGGAAGGATGAAGAGGAGAGGGAGAAAAACCTGTGAAGTTGCTAAAGCTTAAGTTTTAAACAACTGTAAATGAACGTTTTCAATAAAATACAGCTTGAGATTGACCTTTCATGTGAGTTGAGACAACAATTCATTTGCTATTTTAATATGAACCTAGAATCTAAATTAGCAATCAGTATCAATTCAAATATGCAGAATGGATGACCCTTTTTTCTTTATTTAGCATAACAACATACCTTTAAGTGGATCATGCTCTGCTCTCATAATGTCAATAAGGGAGTTTTCCAAAGAGTGCATATTCAGACTGTCATACATTCTATTTCGATCCTAAAAGAGAACAAAATCCTTAGTATCGGAATACAAATTCTGTACTTTTTAACAGGAATCTTGTTAGGAAGACAAAGGTGCCTTCTAAAGGCTGTACACTCAGACACTGTGGAGATACGCAATGATACAAAAGCTTAAGATACCTGAATTTATTAACAGCAAGTTTAATAGCATCCAAATATAAAACTAGACATGCCCCATGAGAAATTTTTCTGTGTATGCACTTTGATAGCCTGTGATTGCCCGTTTCCTTCAGAAGAACTGCGTGAATCAGTTCTAGTGATCCACAGCAGAGTTAAGCATTAGGCTGTTTAATGAAGGAGCGTGATGTCTGTTAGAGCTCTGTTTCATTTCATGCATAAGTTTAATAGTGAGTAAGGTGGGGAACTACAGGACAAGACTGACAGCCACCTCATATGAAAGAAAACATTTTCTTGGTGCTTGGCTAAGTACTTTGCATGGGCCCTCAGCCCCCTGCCGAGACTGCGCTTCCTGGCTTCTGAGTGATTCATCTGAGACCCTCTGCATGCAAAGGCTTGAGTTACAAATGGTCAGCACTAAATGGTTAACGGTTGGAAAATTAAAGCTAAACCATGAAAAGAAAACGTCACAAAGCTTACTAATAGATTGCCAGCCTTATAGAGAACATTTTTTTTGCACATGAAGATTAAGAAGTTACTGTCATGTCTTACAAATATTTTCACTGAAGGTAATAAAAGTTATTGTAATAAATCATAAATGTTTTCACTGATTATGTGTTCAACTAAGACATTTTGTACCATGTTTTCTAATGCACCTAAGTTACAGAGACAGAAAAAAAGAAAACTTCTCATTTCTTTGGTCTTTCTGGAATACCTTCAGAGACTGAAAATAGTTTGTGTAAAACCTTAATGTCTTCTACTTTCAAGGCTTCTGGCTGGACTGTATTGCACTTAAAGGAGTCCTGTAATCATGCCTTAATTTTACCCTTGTCTTGTCTCTGGTTGCACCATAGTAATTCAACAGAGTAGGATGAAATACACCACACACATCCCATGACCATTACAATTCACTAAAGATGCAGCCATCCACTTAGCACATATATAATGCGGACAGAAGGTATCTGACCCACACTCTCTGTGACTTTCCATGACAGTTCAGCATAATATAGATTAATTTCAAACTACATCCTGCAGCAATCAGGTATTCTTCATGTTTGGGGAGTGAAAAAGCAGGCTTTGAAACAGAGGTTTTCTAAGAGTCAGAAACTGTGACTTATCAACAGCTTTGCAAAACAACCTATGATGAAACTAAGATTTTACTTTCATCTTTCTTAGAAAGTTTAGTCAACTTGATACAATGTTGGGAAGAAGAGGGAGAAGCCTTTTTTTCAGCTCTCCTTCAAACAACTGTACAGAGTAATGGCTTCTTGTGAGGTAAGCAATCTCCTATGTTCGTTTGATCCGATCCTTTACTTTCTTTTTGGAAGCCCTTAGATAATTTTAATGATAAATTAAAAAAGCAGGTTTCTTTTGTCTCCTGCCACGTCCCAGACCAAATGCCATTGACACTTTGCGAGGTAATCTTCAACCCGGTTTGAGTGCCAACAAGTCGCCAGTACTATTTTAGTCCATAGTAGCCTTATTTTGGGACTGGATGGCTTTCGTTCAGTTCTCTAGCTGTCCCGAGGAACAGCAGAATGAAACCGGAGTGACTAATCTGCTTCCGTGCCCTTGCAGGTTTGTTTCTCAATAGCACAATGAAAAGAACCTGCTTACCATAGCAAACTTGCTTTCTATATAAGGTGTAAGCACTGACAAAGCTAGATCTGTTCCCTGCTGTCGCCTAGCATTCATTCAGAAGGTGTCTCACCAGGATTTTTAATGACACCTTAAATCAGCTGAAGTCAGTACTTGGTAGGTACTAAGTGCTCTTGCAAAAACGACCACTGAGTAAACAGAAAACATGGTTTGCTACCTCTGTAGCTGATGAGGAAAAGAACTAGTATTAGTAAAACCTGGACTGAACTGCATGTGTGACACCATCTTTGTTACAGGCTCGCTAAATAAGATTTTATTATTTATTTTTTCATCATTGCTATATACATACACTTTGAGATAACACGTGACTATCTGGCAAATCATCGTTACTGCAGGCTTAACTTTGGTCTGGAGAGTAGAAGCCTGTAAAAAAGGGCTCCATCGGATTTGGTTTGTAAAGCTGACCTGTTTCGTTGTGGATCTTACAGAGAAATGGAAAAGTAAAACGTATAACATGCGTTTGTGGTTCATTCACAAACTGATCCAGTGGCTGACACGGCGCAATGATTGTAACTTCACTCTTGCATCGTTCTGTTTTGCAAGTTCTGTGTATTCAAAATGAAAGGTCTTGTGCTGCTGGAAGCAGAAGCAATAAACTTTTCCCATCCCCTTTACACCTTAGAAAGTTCATATCTATAAAGCTAAAAAAAGAGGTTTGGTTTTTTGAATTGTATTGCTTCATTTCTGGCAGTGGAAACATGCAATAGGCATGCACCATACAATACAAAAATGTTGTGAATACATTACAGTAAAGCAGGATTTAAATATGGGAACTGTATTCTGCTGTCTCACCACCCACACCACACTACGCGCTTGTGAGTTTGGGTAATATCTAGGTAATCGGTGCTCCAGACTTTTAACATCTTCTCCAATTCACACTTGATGAACTATATACTATAAAGCAACATTATCTGAAACGTAACTATCTCAAAAGGACTAAGTCATTCTTTGGGTACAAGGTTCATTTTAAACCTTTGTGCAACAAGGCTTTATAATGCTAAAACACTGCTTTCTGTTCCCCAAATATGTACATCGTATCTTTAAAGAGCACAGTTATCATCTATGCAAATATGAAACTTCCATTTCAAAGCAGAACTTAAAAGTATTTCAATAACGTAGGTCACATCAGCAAAGATTTTCTAGAAAGTTCTGTTGTAGGAAAAAAATCCGCAATGGTTTAGAAGGAGATGGTTCTACTATAACGCATTCTACTTGATCAGAAAACTTCCACTGTGATTTTTCTCAGTCTTTGGGAAAAGCACGGAAAGTATTACCACTGATCATGATTGTTTTAGATAGTCCCAAGAATTAGGACTATTTCCACGTGCATGGAAAACTATCTTCAGTTTCATTATTTCAACACGGTTGATAAGCAGTTATCTTCTAAAACAACCTGGAACTACCTTTAAAACAACATGGAAATAGTTCTAATTCTTGGGACTATTTCCGTGTTGTTTTAAAAGTAGTTCCAGGTTGTTTTAGAAGATAACTGCTTATCAACCGTGTTGAAATAATGAAACTAAAGACAATCAGTAGTACAAAGGCACTGATACATAAGCGTATATGTTAATACAAGTTTTCTATCATCCTGACTCCAAAAGCCCCTTTTGTCAAGGCTGAATTCCTGTAAAATATTTTGCATTTCCCTCACCTTTGTGGCTCATCAGTCCTGTGCTAAGAAGCAAGTGAACTCTTGCTGTGTCAGAAGGTCCATGTATCAGTGGAATGTCACAACATAATGCCAGTTTTCTCCCCAGAGTCGATAGTTAACTTTTCCCAAGCACTACAAATTCTCACACTAGCTTTTTATTTCTTTTTAACTGCATAAACATTTGAATCCTGCTTGACCTACCATTCCAATACCAGAATCACAACTGCATCCATACACAGCAGAATTGAAAACGTGGTTTTGGTATAACTGCCTACAGATTCAGAGGTACGTGGCTAAGTGACAAATTATCACCTCATCTTAAAAGTTAAGACTATGTAAGAAAGTTTACATAAAAGTGATAATTATTTCTGAATTTTTATGAATTTACACAATACAGGAAAAGCATGAAGTATCCTACCATAGAACACAGTTAGTGCTAGAAGGACTTTTTGACAATGTCATGCAAAATCCATCTTCAGAGTGCGCATTTCAGAAGTCCCCTCCCCATATGGCTAAACGTGGAATGAATGGAAGGAGGGCAGCTTTCTCTGAAGAGCAAGTTTCAACACTAAGTTGTTGGACAAATCATTTTTCTTGGCACAATCTATTTAGGGCTTCTAAATATATCCATACAATTTATGCAGAGATTATCCTGTTTGAGCATTTGCAGAAACTCCATGCAGTCACATCTGAAAGCTTATATATTGTCATTTACGCATAAAGCAAATAAAAGGACAAAAACTATTAAACAGGGAATAGAATTTTGCTAATCTTTAACCACAAACAGTAAAAATAGATGTTCATAGTTAAGAAGTTAAACAACTTTGGACACATGCCTTACATTACTGGTCTGTACTACTACTGATCAAGTAGTAGGACTACTTGAATTAAAAAAATAAGTCTTCTAATATAGATATTAAATTCAGTAAATGCAAGTATCTTTAAAATATGCTCCTTTATGCATCCCTTCATATTCTAAAGAAATGTAGCACCATTCAATGGATGCTGGAAACAACTTAAAAGTCATAAAGCTTCTAGTCAGTTTTGAATATGGTTTTAGCTGGCTGCTGAGACTCTGTAGCTGTGACCTTGCTGAATTAACTGAATTTTTTAAAAGCTCAATTAAAGACAGTTTTTTAAATCACTTCCCAAACTAAAATGTTAACAAGTTCTACTTTTTCACCTTAAAACTGACCTGAATAAAAATGTGTTTTAAGAGTAGAAAGTGACAGCTGATTTAATAATAAAGTAATCACAGACTTAAGAAAGTACCCAAACATAGTATTTGGTGTTACTGTTAGCAGTAATAACCTGACAATTAAGTACATTATATATTCTAAAATACCATCTTTGCTAACATCCAAACTTCAAGTCGCTCTCATTTTAGTGAAGACATACTATAATCATAAGCCCGTTGTTGAAACCATAACTAGTGTAAATGAGAAACTTAATATGAAAACCTATGACAACTACAATTTTAGTTCTATTAAAAAAAGCAAGGAGGAAGGCTTAAAGTAGACCCATGAAATTGCTTGGTTACTTTCCATGGTGTCATTAGTGGTAAAGATGAACTATAATATTTGGTAGACATCTGTGAACAGTGAGCCTGACAACAAGAGTGTTTTAAAGTTGAAGTGACACAATCTGCTATGTAAGCTAGCTAAATTGAGCCTAAAATGCACCAAGAACAGGTCCTGTGGCAAAGACACACCTACTTCCCAACTACATAAGCATTTAAAAAAAAAACCAAACACCCCACCCAACAGCATGTACTGTGTCCATACTGCAGTACTTCAGCTCAAGAATATGCTTTCACAAGCTTGAAACAAACCAGATGCGTTATGGAGATGATTAAAGGCTTGGCAAGATTGATTTATGAGGCAAATCTAGAAGACTTGTGTATTGATAGCTTCGACAAAATAACTAAGGGAACAATTAGACATTTGAAGGGGAAATTGCNTTGAAGGGGAAATTGCTACTCAAGTTTTTGGTTCTTTCGGTTTGTTTGTTTCGTTGTTTTTTTTTTTTATCCTCTTCACACCCCCTCCCCATCTAGAAGTATCTATACACCTAGACACTCTTGAGTACTTAAATGCAAATACATCAGACCACACAGTAAATGTACTTTTGGATAGATCTTAGGTGAGAATATATTCATTTTAACTTAGAGAACAACCATGCTTTGGCAGACAGCATGAAACAAGATACGGTACTTAGCATACACATCATTGCTATACTATCACGGCTGCTAAATATTTTGTTGAATTTTCCTAACTCTGATTTTGACTTGCATTAATAGAATGAGCTGTATAACTGAAGCAAATTTTAACAGCAGGAGAGAGTTCTTAGTTCATAAAAAGTCATAACAACATTTGTATGGTAAGCCCCACAAACTTTCCACTGATTGATTCCTTTGAATCATTCATCTGTGCAGCTCCCAATACTATTCATTCGAAGGTCTTGATCCTGAAATCAAAAGTATGGTAGTTTTCTCTTCAGGAGACTGTTTTCTCCAGTTAGAGATGTCCTCAGACACAAATATCTGGTTTTGTATGTTAGTTAATCATCCCCAGGTAATCAATCTACTGCATTAAAAATCCTGAAGATACTGTTCTGTTGCGGGTGTTGCCTTAGTAAAAATAAACTGGAAAAGTCTGGCTTACAAATCAGTGTTTGGACAATTACACTGGTCTGAAGACTAAGAGAACTTAGCACCTAGATACTGCCAACGCCTTCAAGTTTAACATGAATTGCCAAACACTCAGCACTTCTGAAGAAACAGGCCACCTACTTCGGATTCTAAATACGGCATAAAGAACACAACTTTAGCAACTTGCTCTTCATCTAATATTGACTGGCATGTGCATCATCTAGATTAGCCATTTAAACTGTTAAGGTACATTTATTAAACTGTCCTAAAACTGTCACATTGAGAACCTGAAATCCTCTAAATGGAAGTGATGATGAGATGGAAACAACATGACAGCACTTTAAATTAAGTATCTAAAAACTTGTTGTGATGTACAATCTTAAAACTCCTTTTGCTTAACTTGTTGTGATGTACAATCTTAAAACTCCTTTTGCTTTCCAAGTGTCATGTTTTCTCTGAAAACTTTAGCACATTTCAAAAATAAATAGAAAAAGAAAAAAACACATTTGTGAGAAATGGTACCTTACCATACACATTTCCCAGCTGGAGAGCTATATTCAAACGTAGAATAATAAAGCTCAGCTTTTCGGACCATGAACATTGCACGTACTGTTTGTTTGGACAAACAGGAAGGACAAATCAAGGTGAAAAACACCCGGACGTGCAGTGTATTTCCTTAACTCAAAAGGGACACAGAAGCTAAATTCATATTCATAGAATGCAGTGTTTTTACTAGAATGAAAACAGGTAAACACTGATGTGTATAAGACTGAAGTGTATCATTAAACTTATAATAGGTTTTAGTAAGCTTATTTGCAAGATATTAAGAAACAGTAAGCTTGCAATCAAAATAGGGTTAGCAGACATTGCAATATAAAAAATATAATTTAGAAGTTGTTAATTATTTTCCTCATCCAAGGAATGTAAATGAAAAAAATTAATATACAAAACACTGATTTCTGTGCTTGTGTTTTGGCCACAGAAATGCCTGAAGCTTTTTTTTTTTTTTTTTAGAAAAAAAAAACCAGCATGTGGGATTATAAATATAGTTTTAGCTTTGTGCCTTTTATGCATTTTTTTGCACTTTAGATAGGGGAATAAGAGTATATTCATATTGTCCAAGTGCCTCAACTGAAATCCCAGGGGCTGTATATGGTCAATGGTGCCCTGTATTTTCTAGAGAATTAGATTATCTAAATAAGGAGCCTAGATTCTCTCTCAGGAGAAATAGGCTCTTCAATTAAATGCTTAAGTTAGATGGTATGAATACCTGACAAGACTTCTAACTGTTCCTTAACGATTCTGGTACAAGACAACAATCCCTTCCCCATATGAAGTACCTATAATGGTGCAAGCATTGTGGCAGAACTTAAACTTGTAGACGTAATTTTGTCTGTGAAAGAACTTTAATTGATGTAGTTTGTGTTTTCTTAAGAACGTAAGGGAGGAAAAAAAGCTTCTGATAGTAAGTCACATAAGGAAAACTTTGCTATTGGCTTAATTTGCTCATGTTTAAATCAGTGTTGCCATGATGTTTAACTACATTTATTTAAAAACAAAACAAAAACTCTTGAACTTTGGAACATTCCCCTGAGAGATGTCCTCCGTAACTACTGTAAGCAAAATAAGCTTTGCTGTAACTCATGTGGCCACTGTGAATTCAACTTCACGTGGGATGTGTTTCAGTTCTAACTATGAAGTACAGAAAATCTGCTTTCATCCCTATAAGTTATACACACAATTACTTTTTCAGTTATCACTAATGACATTAATTGTCACTGGTATATTAGTTTAATGCCAAGAAACATTATTTTCATCAGAATTTACGTCTGTTCTGTACTGGGGGCCATCCATCAATGGCAAACACCAAAGAATAAAGAAGTTTCATGGAAGGGAAAAGCTTTGAATTTGTACACCATTCCTCTGTGGTTTATCTTGTTTGCATCAAGCCCATGTTTCACAGAAACTGGATGAGCAGCTGACACTGCTATATGCCATTCGGAATTGGCAAAAAATACATAGCATTTTTAAAAATGGTAGCAGAACATTAATGATCTACAGGAAGTTAGTCAGTGAGGACACTGGCTTTTCTAAGCTGTTTTCATTTGCTAAGCTTGAGCTAGCTAAAGTTTGGAGGAGAGGTGATTTGTCCCTGCCATACAAAATGACTACTGCAGTTAAAACAAAAATGCGTGATCATGTGGAAAAGTATTCTGCAAAACTGTGAATGATGCAGCATGTACTCAACATGCATGCTAAGATGCGTTCGCTCTGTGGAAGCCTGGAAGAAACAGGTAGCTTCTGCGTACACATAAATGCTTTCGTGCAAGACTTTCCAAATGGCACAAAATTTAAATTACTGCTATTTTTTAGTATCTTCTGAAGTTGCTACTGTATCTTTAAGAATCTTCAATCTAAATACCTCAGCCTTTTATGGAAGCAGACAAGCGCAGTACAAATTAGCAAAATGGGTGTTTGACAGCATCGCAATTGCCAACACAAGTCCTGATGAAAAGAAGCGTGAGCTCCAAGCTCTATTTAACTTTTTCATTGTGACTTGCAAAATGTAACAGTCATCACAAGGAATTAACCATATAACAATAGTATAATAACTGAAAAATAAGAACATGATTTCTGTGTAGCAAAGTAATTTATGGAAACATCTAGTGTTTCCACAATAGCAGTAGATAACACTGCAACCCTTCAAAGAGGAATGTTTTTACTGTGTTCTGCAATGATGACTACACATAAGAGAGATTTAAGCATAGGTAGACCTACAGCATAAATATAGGCAAACAGGTCTATTTAATTGGTGGCTCTGGTGCTCACAGGTAAGACGAACAACAATTAAGTGTGCCCACCTTCTCTCTCTGGCCCTCTCTCTTCAAAAAAACCCCAACCCCAAACAGAAACATTAATGTAATTTATTATAAAGTTAAGTTGCAAGAATTTTTTTCCACCCTACTAGATGGGAGTGATTTAGATTATAGTTGGAATGCACAAGACTTTTGTTTAGACATAAAATGAGTTCACCTATATTAGAAGACTGCTGTAGAAGCTTCTGAAAGTTCAAACTAATAGTCACACTGACTTGGTAAGGCACATTGAATGAGTACATACATTCACAACTCGTGCTTAGCTGCATATGAATCCCAACGTGTACATCACTGCAGTTTCAACATATGATGGAATTAATATTTTTAAACCCCCTTCCTTAGGCTAACATCTGCAGGAGACATTTCAGTGTTTACTTTCAACTATTCTTGCAGCCCTCCACCGCAAAGCATTACCTATCTGTAATCCGTTTTCCTTAACAGATCAGGTTGAATACATAAAGAATGGC
>VYZM01000345.1:103999-242322 GCA_013398915.1 Dromas ardeola | reverse complement strand
TGTGTCCTCACGGGTGCTCGGCCCGTGTGGGGCTGTAGGGGCAGCCCCGGGGCTGTGTCCTCACGGGTGCTCGGCCCGTGTGGGGCTGTAGGGGCAGCCCGGGGGTTGTGTCCTCACGGGTGCTCGGCCCGTGTGGGGCTGTAGGGGCAGTCCCGGGGTGACACAGCGGTGGCCTCCTGTGCAGGGGTCTCTCTGCCCCACTCCGCACTCCTGGCCCCGTGGGGCAGTGGAGTGTCGGAGTGAAGGCGGGTGGATCGCTCACCCCTTCCATCAACCCCGATCCTGCCATCAAACGGTGGCCACTCGTTGAACCAACTGCTCGGAGACCCCCAGGAGCTCAGCCCAGGCCCGCGCTGAGGTGTGGTGGCACTGTGGTGGTGCTTCTTGTGGTATTTCCTGGACAAACGATTAATTAAAAGTGGGGTTTTCCCCTTTTTCCATCTAGTGGAAGCATGGCTCCTGGCAACTGTTCTAATGCAAACAAATACACAGTTTGGCAACTGTAGATGTAATGCTGTTACAGATGTTGATATCCCTGAAAAGACTAAAATAAGCGAGCTCCTTTTGTGCTCTGGGAAAGCTGTAGTTCAGCAGTGAGAGAATTAATACATGGCTATTGAGTGTGAGGGTACATAGGGGAAGTGTCATTATATGCTTGACCTATTGTACTTTTCTCTAGGCATCCATTAGTGGCCACTGTCAAAAACTGGATAGCTGCTTTCCATTTGGCCGATGGACCTTTGGTCTGACCCAGTGTAACAATTCTTACTTGTTAGATCTGTATGTGTTTGTTAAGCGCGTATAAAATGTAGAGGGAAAAAAAAAAAAATTGTTCGGCATCTGCAGTCATCTCTGATGTGATCATGAACCTGTGTGGGTGTGTGTATTTGGGTATCCAGGCCATCTTGCAGGGTTAAGATGAAAATACATTTGCAGCACAGAAGAATAATTGATACATATTTATCTTTGCTGTATTATGGCTTAGTACTCCAGAATTATTCATTATGTTGGCATCTGTTTCGAGAACTCTGCAGCCGTCTGTGTTACAAGTGGCAAAAAAATAGAGTGCAGACCAAGGCCCTGCAGATGATCACATGCTGAGTAAATGTTGCCGGCCGAGTAATGGTTCCTCTCTGAATAGTGAGTTGCTTCACAGCACAGTCCTCATAAACATCAGTTTTGTGAGCTGCAGAACTGGTAGCATCTGGCTTCCCTTTGCGTGCGTGTCATATGCCTGACATAGGGTTATGTGCAAGCCTGAACAGAAGCTGTCCTCTACCTGGGGCATTTTCGGGTGTCTGGCATGGTTGGAAGCAATGCTGCGCTGTGTCTCTCCTGCCTATTTCTCCTCATTTTGCTGTGGATATTTTTGTAAGCGGTCAGCTTGTCTGTCCCTCACCTTTAAATCAAGCCCAAGTTCTAGCGATTCTTCCGTCAAACCAGCCATTGTGGTGTCGGTGAGTAGTCTTTTTAAATTGACTGAAAGACAAGAGTACTCACCTCCTCTGTGACAGCTTATCTCTACCATGGTAGTTACCAACCCCAATCCTGCATGTTTATTAAAACAACTTTATTGGGATGAATCTCATCTATTTTTAACCATGTAAAAAGTAAGCATCCGCTCTGTGTTAGTTGCCTAATCTTCTACAAACACAAGACAGGTGCTACCAAAGGATGATTCATCCTACCCTAATGCAGGTAACCTTTGGAGAGAGAAACCTGATCTCTCTCTCTGCTGATTATGAGGAAAGCTTCTGGCTGTATCTTGCTGCGGAACCCAGGAGGTCTTTGGTGCCCCTTGGTCTTGCAGCATATGCAAGCAGGAACAGCCGTACTGAGTCAAACCAAGAACCCTTTGGGCTGTGTATCCTGTCTCTCCTGCCTCTGATACGAGACCCCTTGGCATATGCTGGAGCCACAAATTCTGGCTTCTTCTCCACCAAGTCAAGTCTCTTAACTGGCACCTTGGTGCCATCAAGAAGTGCTGAGTCCTGTCCTTGACGCTGTTCGTTTTCTCTCTCCAGTTCCCAGTTTCTTGATTTTTGACCATTTGGCCTTTGCACCATCTTGCTTTAATGTTTTTCCTCCCTTATAATCACTTGATTCCTTCCTGCTTTCTTTTATCTTAGCTGCCCCTTTCCAGGGAAGGTTTGAGAGCTTTTTTGGATTGGGTTAATAGGAAGGTAATTGTGTCTGAAAATAGATGCCTAAATGAATGTGTAAGAACAGGCTAAGCGTGTATAATGCTTCCTTCAGTTACCTCAACCATTTGCAAGTTGGGAACTTCCTAGATTTGCCTTACCAGACCTTAGGGGATAGTGGGATGCTTGGACTCCATGTTCCCCGATTGTCATCGGAAAGCGGCCATATGCTTGGGCCTGAAGAACAGAGCATGCTGGCAGAGCCCCTTATTGGAATGACTTGGGGAAGCTAGAGATTCACGGAGCTGGGATGAGTCGCTTAGACTAGACAACAAACGTTACGAGAAGCGAATGCCAAGCCATATGCAATATCGTTGTACACAATATGTAAATTGAAAAAAACAGATGTTGCAAAACAAGCTGTCAGTACGGTAAAACCAAATATACCTAACTTATGGTTCTTGTGGCCATTAATCAACCTGCGTCTGTGTATTCACTGCAACCAACGTGCCAGGCATCAACTTTACCTAGGAGGCCTGTGGCGGAGCTGGGCTGACAGCTTTCCGGGGTTTGTCAGTGCCTGAGAGCCAATGACCATCTTATTTGCCTGGTGTTCTGCGTCATCCACTATGTGCTAAATTTTGTGGGGCAAATCGAACCAGCAATGCTATAGAAGAGAAAATACAAAAATCACAATAAATTGTATGAAATAACACTATATAAAGACAAATCAAATAAGCTGTAAGGATTACTAAACTGGCTGCCATTTGGGTGACATGAAAGAGATCATCAAGGCAGTAGCTTCTGAATTTTGCCCCTGAGTGTTTTTCATCTCTTCTGGAAATTACCATACACAGCTTAAGTTCTTTCCTTTTTGTAAAGCCAGGAGAGTAACACCTGCTACTGGCCAGTGTTGGTGACAGGATATTATTATATGAGAAAGGATTTTGGCCCACCATTCTACTTTTTCTGCTTGAACAAGAAAACTTTTAGCAGTTACAAGAGCTGAAAGGGATTGTGCTGAGATGCTGTCCACTTCAGATCGGTCTGTGGGTTTAGCTTCTTTAAAAAGTGTACGTTCTTGGAGGTAGGATCCTTATCTTTTCCTAATCAGATACCACTAAACAAGTGTTACAGTTTTTGGGAACATATAATAAATCATGAAATTGATAAACATTTAGCTATAGCATGTGGACTTTTATGTGCGTGCAGAGTTACTTCAGTGCTTCCTCATTTTGTAAATTAACATGAACACCAGGGTATCAGGAGCGTAACGTCTAAAAAAGAAACTTAACTCTGACTGCTGCTATAATCTGCTGTTTCCCTCCAGTTAGCTAGTTGGAAAATCACCGTGGTTGGGAGTTTGATTATGGGCTGCAAATAACATGTAGACGTGAAAATTATCTTTGCTTTCATTCCAATACTAAAAGCAGCTTTTCTGGTGAATTTTTGCATGTTATAGTTAAAAGTAAATGTGGCTACAGATAGTACTGACTTCAAAAATCCTTTTTCTTATGGAGTGGCTCAGCATAGAGACTCATCGTCTGCTTGCGATGCAACAAATTGTTCTTCCCACAGCCCACAATATTTATAGGCCTTTCACCATTTACAGTGATTTACCGCTCTGTTTGACCCCTCTTATAAGGCTCCACAGCTACGAGAAAATCAGGGGTTTTAATATCAGTTGCTTGTTTTCTCTTTACTATTTTACCTTTCCTTCTCCTTTTCCTTATCTTCTCCTTTTCCTAAGGTCTTTTTCAGCGCTCTCTTTAGGTAGCTCTGTCTGTCCTACATCAGTCGCAAGGGCTCTGCTAAGAGACCTGTCTCGGTCAGGCTGTTTAGGGAAGTACGCAGCCTGCTGTCCTGTGGTCTGTGACACGTGTCTGCTTCGTTCCTCACTTTAAGCTTTGAAACGGGCTTGCGTATGCATTCCAGGAACAGCGCATTGTTCTAACTGGTAACAAAAATACACGATTCACATACTTTTGCTAGAGCTGCTTCCTCTTAACCTTAAAGTTGATTTTTGTTAATGACTTTTTCCTCCCATGGAGACGTGGAAAACAGTCTGGGACTGCAGGTTATTCATATAGAAAAGCAGATTATGAGGTTTGACGTTTCACCGGAAAAAGAGGTCTGAAGATTTATATCAATGTGTTTCATTTACTGTTTTTCTGTTCTTGATTTTTCTAAACTCTGAAAATAATAATCATGCATTCTTAGGAAGGAGGTAGGCAAGTCTTTTCCAGCAGTGAGCAGTCTGTTGAGTCACAGCAGCTTACCATTTTTCCTGGTGGTTTTGCTCACTAAAAGAAAAAGAATTATTAATCATCCAGATATAACAAAATTGGGAAAGAAACTTTTGTTAGATCACTATGTGTTGGAATGAAATTCAAAGCAGTGGGAAAATTTAACACCAGGGATTGAGATAGTTTGCTTTATTCTGTTCTTCCCATGCCAATGCTATGTTTTTGTTTGCTTGTTTTTAAAGCTAAAAATCTTAAAATTCACAGGAGATGGGCAGCTTGCTTCGTTTATTCAAAGCCCGACTTTCATCACAGGAGCTATGCTGCCTGCTGGACTTGAAGGATATGGGTTCTGGTCACAAGAATGCAAAGCAGTGATTTACTCTGTTTTTTCTTCTTTTTGCCCTGGAGTTTAACCAGCACATTAGACTAATATTTCCTTGCTTGCTAGTGGCAGTTTCTGTTTCTTTTTTGTTTTGGGTTTTTTTTGGTAGTGGAAGTCATTAGAGTTTCTCCCAAGAGAGTCACTGCCAAAGTAAACAAACATCTTCATGAAAGGAAAATAATGTCTGTGGAGTATTCAGAATTCCATGTTTTACAGACAAGTATTTATGGCAACCAACTAGTGAATTAAAGTGAATGAAATCCTATTTCTAGTTTGCTGCTTCTGCTGTGCTAATTGAATGTGGCAATTTCTGCTAGTTTCTCAGCCTTGCAGTGCAAGTTCTGGATGTTAGTTGTAATTTAGGATGAAGGAAAATATGAGATGAAACTCAGTTTAGAAAAAGGATATATTTTTTTTATTATTGGGAATTGAATAGCGCATGTAAACCTCTGGGGTATTGCTATTGTCTCTAAAATGTTCTGCATGTGGTTGGCAAGAACAACAAGGACAGAAGAAAGTTCAGCTAAAAAATTCATAAAGGCTGTCTGGCGGAATGCATTACAGTCAGCTGTATACCTCTGTGCTCTTATCCCTCTGAACTGATAATTTTTAGCTGAGATGAAACATTCTGAGGAACAGGAGGCTGGCAGATTTGCAGCGTAGATTGTTTGAAGGTTTAAATACTGTGACTATCTCATCTTACTGTAAGTCTGTAGATATAATGTAAGCTGGAGTTGCTGAAAAGTGATAGAATGGCTCTGTGTGTACAGCCTACAAAACTGTGAAGAGCTTAGTTTCTGTGTGCCGCAGAATCCTGCACGCTTTCCACCTCCTGTCCAGGATAGCAATAACTCACCAGTGGAGCAAATACACTTCAGATTTGTTGAGGATGAGACCATATCTAGTTCTTGGTTTAAGCAGTGGCTTTCACAAAGGAGACCAGTGCTAACTGGCAACTGCTGCCAGCACCATCATATGTTTCGTGACAAATGCGAAGTGTTCAAAAAGTTGGCACTACAAAATAGAGATACTGTCAATCTCTGTTTAATTCTCAAAATGGCTTGTAGGATTTTAAAGCCTGTGTTTTTGCTGGTGCACTCACGTATCAGATAGCGTTTTTAACAGTCCTTATAATATGGCTGGTTAATTTGGTTATATTACTAGGACATAAACCAAAATTATTCCGAGGATAGAGAATACTAAGGTTTTACTGCTGATTTTTTGCTGTGTGCTGTGTGCAGAAGAAGAGTTAGTCCAGCAGTATGTGCTGCTATAGTCAGAACATGGTATTTTCTCATCTTCTCTTCAGTACAGATGCAGCTGCCACTATTTACCAAACATGAAGGTGTTGTTCACAGCTCTGGGGGTAAGTTTGGGCTCTGCTTTAAAGAACGGGTGAGACATCTCTACTAATGGCATGAATGTTCAGTGTATATTTACGTACCTGAATATTGTGGTGTAGGAGGCTCCCGGAAATTTTAAGGCACGATCTCAGTGATCATTGTATAAGTCTCCAGAAACTCGTGTAACTGACTTGTGCTAAGAATAACTGCGTAGTGCTCCCAGCGCTGGAATAATCTGTTCTGAAGGGTTGCATGACCGTATTTAGGAGATGAGGTAGGAGACCCAAGGAGACTCTGGAAATTGTTGAGCAAGGAGGCTTTGAAGTAGAGTTCATTGAATCCTGTAGGTAGTCCTTATCGCAGATCCAGCAGGAGGAAGCAAGCATGTGTCTGTAGCCAGGTCTGCCCCTCTGCCATAGTGTATGGACCACATAGCAAGTTAGACAGACGGAGTATATGTTTGCACCTCAGCAGGCTTTTAAAGTAAGTGTTTTAAATTGCTACAAGGAGATTTATTAAAGTTTAGTTATTAAACCTCTGAAAGGTGATAGAGGAGCAGGTTCCCCTTCCGAGCCATAGCATCTGTGTTGAACTAAAAGCAAAGGCAACATATCTGATTTATATGTGAAAATACGTTCTCTTGGACTTGACCTTATTTCCTCTTGGAGTGTAAGATGGATGTTCACTAATTTTACAACACCACCCACTGTTTCAGTAAAATTATTTTCAACAGATTCTGTAAGAAATTTACTGCTTTAATTAATACGGAATTATCTCAGAAATTAGCAGTACAGACCCTTCAGATTCACCATAGAACTAAAATTAATCAAACTGTTATGTACAGGCTAGAATTGAGGAAATACAGATTAAAATTAAGAAAACCATTAACCAGATCATTGTGACTAATTATGGCTATATATCCAGTGACCAAAGTGGGGTCAACAACTCAAAGGCTGGCTATTGCGGTATCAGACCTCACCTGGTCAGGAGCAGCTAGGTCGCTGGAGGGTAGGATGCTCTCCTTCCCGTTTGCAGAGGGCATGCAGCATCTTTTCTGCAATACTCCAGCATCCATGGCAGTGAAAATGAGACTGACCCGGTGATGAGGCGGCACCTCTGGGAGGTAGAAGAGGGAGGTCTGGAGGCAACACAAGAGTCGAACTCAGCTCTGCCATACAGCAAATGAATGCTCTCTCAGTGCTTGGCTGTTGCCTAGCCGTGTCCCAGCTACCCTCCCCATCCCTGGCTTTTTTTAACATTTTTTTTTTTAAACTTACTGTTACATTTCTGAACGGTGCAGGGTGACTGATACTGAAGCTTTCACTTATTTTCCTGATGGTCTCTCTCCTCCTTCTAAATATGCGTAGCTGTAGTTGGGACTTAGAATCAAGAAGTCTTGAGTTCTCTTTACATCTCTGATCTAAAGAACAATTGTAAATCAATGTTAAGCTTCATCACTTTTGACCATTCATGCTGTTATGATGATACAAAAACATTGAAAGGCAATATGCTGGTTTTGCCCTGTATGTTTTGATTACTAAAACCGTATTATCTGTGTGGTTCTTTCCTAGTGCTCATGTATAACATTTTTAATAATTGTAGAGAAAAGAAATCCAAGAAAAATCCCTGCCAAGAAACTTACGTAAAAGCTGAATATATTAGAATATTAGTGTTAAAGTATTTTAGAAGTGCATTAGCTATACAAAAGAATAATTGAAACCTAGGAAATGTAGGGGAAATATTGCACTTCAATAAAATGAAATATATTAAAAAAGAAAACACACAGTTAAAGTTGTCCAGACAACCTTAATTTTCTTCTATAATGAGAACCTGAGGGAAATGTGGAGTTAAATTTAGTTTACTTCTGCAGACTCTAATTTTTTTAACCCTTTTATGCACAGTTTTACCTGAAAGAATTCTGGTTGCTTGGATGCCTTAATCTTTAACTCCTCTACTTTCATATGTTTAGCTTTTTTTGTGCATTTAATCTAACTCTGAGCACTGGAAGTTGTGCTTTCTAACCACATAGATACAAGGTGAAGGAACTAGGGTAAGATCAGGTATATTATGTTCATCTTTCATATAGAGAATACAAAACCTACTGTAATTTTGTCATTTCCTCTTTCATTATGGTATTGAGAGCTCAGATCCATTTTTATGCAGTGGCACAAAACAGTTTGCTGCTTAAGTATAGCTTACAGAAGCTGCTTTGCAGAATTGATGATCACATATGCCACAAATCAATTGTACCCATGATATTAAAAGGGAAAATTACCTAGATCTTTAAAAATTCCCAAACCTTGGTAAATATCCTTGAGTAATTTGTGATATCATTTTGGGTCAATGTGCTTTGACAGGAGGTCAGTAGAAATGAATCATCCCAGGAACTTTTGTTTTCATATTTCTCATCTTTTTTGTTGCGCATGCTTATATTTTATGTTGTAACAGAAGAGCAGAAAACCTCATAAAATTTCTACATTAGGAAATCAAAGGGCTTTTCTTTTTTTTCCTTCTTTTTTTTCTTTTTTTTTTTTCCCCCTCCCAAATAACCTCTCTTTTCAACGTTGAAAGGTCTTCTTTATATGAGGAAATTTACCAGAGACTACAGTAGTATAATTATGCCTTGTGGATGCTTTTTAATCTTGCATGAATGCCTGTAGAATTCAAGCATCCACATGGGGAGTTATACCATAAGAACTATAGGGACATAATTATGCTGGTGAATTCTGTATGAAGACAAATGCTTTATGAAAGGGAATTTTATTTGGCTCCTCACTTTTCAGCTCATCCATGTTCTGAACTAAAAGGAGTTGATCAAATCAATGAAAGTAATGAAAATTCAGTGGTTATCAACTAGACTGTCAAGTGCTGGGGAAATCGGAAAGTAATAAATATATATGTTTTCTGATAACATTCATGTGCGGTTTTTGTTCTTATTCTCTCTCCAGTGTTTGAGTTTGTGAGGGGTTTAGTGAAAGGTTAATAAACACGGTCTGTTCTTTGCTGAGCCTCATAAACTAATATACCCAATAGCTAAATACTGGTAGAATATTAGAGATTCCTAGCTCTCATAAAAAGCAGCTGGGGTTTCAGGCAAATATGACACTGGAGAATTACTTGAATACTTTTTAGTCTCTGTAGGACCTCTGCAGCTAGCATGAGCAGATCAGCCATTGAATTTCTATATGTGCATTTTCCTATATCCCTGTTAAATTGTAATTCCTTAAATATGTGAGTCCTAGGACAGCAGTCAAAATGTTCTCATCAAAAGTAGCTCATTTACATGAAAATAACTTTCAATATGTCAGTAAGGGTGTAGTAACACTTTAATAATTATTTACAAAATGTGCTTAGAGTGAATTATAAGCATGTCTCAATGTAATTGCTGCATAGACTTTAAGACAAGAAGAGCCCAATCATTTTGGTGATGTAATCCAGTCCAACCTTAGCATTGACCACAGAGCATGGCTCTGTAAGTCTTGCTTGAAGACCATTATTTCAAGGTGAACTTCATTAGAAAGATGTCTGGTTCATATTTAAAGAGTTCAGAGAACAAAGAGTCCACCACATCTATACCAACACTCACTGTTCAGATGAAGTGTTTTATTTGTGGTCTGAACTTAGCTTTGACTTAACTTGTTGAATCTTTGCTGGATTAAAAAAGCCTTTAGCACTGGACATTATTCAATGAAAATGCTTAAAGGCTGGGATCCAGGCATCTCAGCCCTCTTTTGTTGTTAAGCAAATCTCATTGAGGTGCTTTAGTTTCTAACCGTAAGGCAAGATTTCTGTATCACCAGTTTTCCCTGTAGTTTCTTTCAAGTTTTCAAACATTCTTCTTAAGTAAGGACATCAGGGCTGTCAGCAATGGTATTACTAATGAGAGAATTACAGCACAAGCTGGACAACAGCATGCTCTCCCCTTTTAGTTTTTGAAGCATGGAGGAAGACATCAGGGCAAACCTATTGCTTCTACCAAAATTTTAATTTTTTTCGTATTTCTTGTCACAAGCCTTTTATGAGAGATGCCTTCTAAGGGCTTCCGTTGGCCTGCTTTCCCAAGGCAGGCTTATTAGAGGGACACAGCAAGGTGATAACCATAATATTTGGTTTTGCCCTGGGTAATGTTGCATAGAATGGTAGTGCTTCTTCCCTGCTTCATATTCTTTTTATCTGCTAAGATTTCCTTTAGAGTTGAAAATACAGTCTCCAATTTTGTAAGTACTGTTTACTTTTTGTTCCAACATGTATAACCATTTTTTTATCATTAATAAAGTATACATTTGTCATGTGGGCATGAATTAAAGTGAAGTGGGTTACAAGGTAGCACAGCTGTGCCATTTTCTTTATTTCCTCCTTTGCCAATTTTTCACCTGTAAAATTTCCTGGTACTGATTTTTTATTTTCATCAAAGCATGGCCCTGTATATTCACCCAATATACTCACCCAAGGTAGTGAACAGAATCAGTCCAAAAAGTCTCCTGTGAGCTCACTCTTGAAACGTTGCAAATGGAAGATGAGCCTGGTTTGGGCTACCAGTAGAACTCTATAAGTTATCTGTTTTGTAATTAATGTGGCATACAGAGGTTTCTGCATAGTGCTGACATGGTAATCACTGTCATGCAGTGCTTAGGTAAGTGTTTTACAGGCATACAAGTACGTGGTTTTGCAGTTGTACCCTGTCACTCTGAAGCTGTTTCAGGCCTGCTGTGCAAGCAAACTGAAACAAAATACTTACATTTCCTTTGACTTACCAATCATTTCCAGTCTTCAACAGTTCTCTCCAGAGCAGGCTGTGTGCTAGTCATGGTAAGGCCTTAGCTAGACTATCTGAGGAATTTTTTTGATGTCTTCAAAATAATGGGATCAGTTTTATTGTGGTTGTGTGGATGTGTGCAACGGGCAGGAGCACTACAGAAATGCACAGAAAGGGAGCAAGGAAGCCCGTCAGCCTGAGGACTGTTTGCAATGTGACCCTGAGAAAGAGGTGCTTGAAATTGTGAGTAAAGAAACCGTCTCCTGCTGTTTGCTTCCTGATGCATTTGAGGAAACAGCATATAGTATACATGGTTTGTAAATAAATAGGGTTGCATTGAATAAATGCCTATCAACAATTCCAGGCATAACACGCAAGACATCAAAAATCAGCTAATTGTTTCTATCTGTGTTTACTGACAAAGTTTATAGCGGTATCTTAGAAAGACCTCAGTGAAGGTGAATGGAGAGATAATGCATTGATGAAACTGAACTAAAACTACACGGCAAGTCTGCTTTTCAGTCTGGAGCCCTAACTGAAAATGAGGTATTTCTAGTAGCATTGAGTATTTTTCTTTGTTTTGTGTTTTCTAGTTGGAACAAAACCATGATAGTTACAGAATCATATAAAAAAGCCTAGGTTGGAAGGGAGCTCCGGAGGTGATCTGCCCCAAGCTCCTGTTGAAAGCAGGACCGTAGATGAGATGATCAGGGACCCGTCAAGCCCAGTGATTTCCAGGGATCTCCCCCACTTTTCTGGGCAACCTGTTCAAAGTTTCGTTGCTCTCATGGTGAAGAATTTCTTCTTATACCCAGTTTCCCCAGAAGCAGTTTGTGCCTATTTGCCTCTTGTCACTGGGCATCTTCCTGAAGAGAATCTTCATCGTCTCTGTAACAACCATTTAAGTGTTGGAAGACTGTGTTCAGCCCCCAGATGTCTCTTCTCCATGGTGAACAAACCCAATTCTTTCAGCCTTTCTTCATCTGTGGAGTTCTTCAGTCCTCTAATCATCTTGATGGCCCTCTGCTCAACCCTCTCCAATTTTTAAATGTCTCTTTTGAGCTAGAAGGACCAAGACTGGACACAGTATTCCAGATGTGGCCTAATAAGTGCTGAGGAGAGTGGAATTACCACGTCCTTTGGTCTGCTGGCTGCAGACTTGCTGAGCCAGCCCACAACACCATCTGCCTTCATTGCTGCAAGAGCACCAGGCTGGCTCGCGTTCAGCTTGTGATCCACCAGTACTCCCGGGTCCTTTTACCCCCAATAATACTATTTCATCTTTGACTACATATAGTGAAAGCAAAGCACAGAAGTTCACAAAGCTTCAGGAAGAAAAGGGAGCTGCTCTCCTTATTTTACCCTAAAGCCCAGTGACTTCAGCACTTACTCGCAGTACAGGAGACCTGGGTTCAGTTCTTTCCTTCTTTTGAAGAGTTGGACCCGTGTTGCTCACAACCCTGAGCAGTGCCCTTGGGAGGAGGCTGTAACAAGCCACAACATATTCTGGGGTTCCTTCAAACTCCGTTGTTGCCACGGTGATATTTTTGTTTAATATACTTTTGATGTTTCTTAGAGCGGGGACTACAGGTGTCATACCTCCACGGGGGTTATTTGTCATTTGTGCACTCTCTTCTATTTTTGCTTTGGTTCAGAAATGCAAAAGTCCAGAGAAATTCCCCAAAATTTTAGAGAAGAAATAGTGTTTGCCCAGCTCCATCATGATCCTTACGACATACTAAGGTCTTTGTGTTTGGTTTCTCTCCTTTGATGTGAATGAACTTGCCTGGAGTTAAGTGATTAGTCATGACTTGAATGGCTTCATCTTGGTAGTGCTAGTGAGTAAGTAGGGACTATCTGAATTTAATATTTTTTTTTTTCAGAAAAAGGTACTTATTTTAATATTTTTTGCTTTGAACATGGTGGTACTTGAACCTTTTAATTCTTTTTGTACTTCATATAGCTTTATCTGCACTATACAGTATAGTAACTTGTGGTGGGATAAAAAAAATTGTTTGTTTTGTTTTAGAGGAGCCAGGAAATATCTAAAAATACTTCCAAGTACCGCAGTGTTTCAACAAAGGCGACTTGGGTATAATGTTTGATGTACGGGGTAGTAAAAAGTTGATCAATATTCATTGCTACTCTTGTTTTATTTTGGAATCCAAGTGCCAGAATGAAAAAAACCCCAAAACAAAAACACCGCCATTAACACTGGCAGTTTACTTGCGCAATAAAAATTGTACAGTTGATTTCTCCTCATTATATTGCACTTGCAGATATCGAAGTATGAAAAAGAGGGATAATTTTAATTTAATTACTATATTAAAGGGGAATCTTTCCATAGTACTTAAAAATATAACTTTTTCAAAAATTAATCATTTCAGAAATTTTAAATGAGGATAATTAATTTGGAATTTCTAGTGTTGCATGAAAACGGCACAAATTTCCGTCCATTTTACTAACAGCAAAGTAGAACGTGTGACTGGTGGGCATTTGTTACAGGCGCACAGGGGACAAATTCTGTCGCGATGGAGAGCACCGCTTTCTAGGACCTGTCCACAGTGTGTGAGGAAAAGATACATTGCCACCAGTAAATCCAGAGTGAGGACTTCTTCTGAACATCATTAGGAAAAAGAACGCCTTAAATTTTCTAAAGATCTAATCTCAGGAAAATATCGAGGGTACCATAAGATGGAAATTTCTGCATTGAGCATGAGATAAATCAGTGCTGGACGCTCTGATGCACTGAGCAGTGTCAGCTACAGATGGCCAAAAACTCGTGGGTACGGCAGTACCTTCTACTTTGTGGTATGGGCACCAGGCGGTATTATGTGAGACATAAAATCGACCAGTTCTTCAGAACAACTTGTTTCCCTGAGTGCTAAAAGGGGAAGTTTTAATGGAAAATGGGACTTCTCAAGGAAATCCTGCTGGGTATTCTAAAGGCTACACTTTAATGAGCACACAAGTAAGTTACCTTGGAGAGGAAAGCTAGCCTAGTAAAGAAGGCACAAAGGTGATAATTAAACAAGAAATCAATATGTTAAGTATGGAAAAGGGGGGCATAACTGGGAATGAAAATTGAATCTACAAAATGTAAATGACTTTTAGAGAAGATAAAGGTAATAAGAAATTATTACTGGCCAATAGAGCTTCAGACAATAAGAAGGCATTACAAATGTATTAGGAACAAAAGAACAACTAAATCAAGCATAGATTTCAGTCTTGCAGAAAAAGACAGAACAGATCCAATGGCTAGAAATCAAAGCTTGAAAAATTCAATCATTATAAAGATGCAGTGAGGGTGATTACATGTAGGAATAATTTCCCAGTGTAGGTAGGTGGTAAGCTTGCCATTGCTAGGAATTTAATCCAATTGGATACACTTTAATCTGACTCTGGGAACAGGCTTGTGAGTATCTCTGTGGATGGCTGCAGAGGTCGTTTCTTGTATGCAATCTGTACATCTGCGAATTTATATTTGTTCTTTGTCACTCCCTTCTTTCATAAGCCTTGGAGGAAAACAGAGAGCTCTCATTGCCCTCAACGTGTTCCACACGCTCAGCTCAGCGTTTAGACAATGACTCAAAAAAAATGTCTCGTGCTTCAGGGCTACAGCTGCCTGCCTGCAGAAGGCAAGAGGACGATTCCCTAGGTTAATTCTGGATTTTTTAATTTCATCTTTCTCTGAAGCTGTAGGGATGGGCGTAGCTGGTCATGAAACCTTGGAGAGATGGGGCCAGTTCTCTGGAGTGGACTCCTCTCTTTTAGATAGCTGCCATCTCCCAGCTGGCTGGGGCATCAGACGGTTTCCTCATGGAGTCAGAGTAACAAGGATTTTGAGGTCTTTTTGCTTTCCTCTTCATTATGACATCTAGGCATATCTGAGATTGTAATTATGATCATTTGGGCGTATCTCATATAATCAACTCACTGTCATTACTGGAGCCTGGGGCAGAGGCATCACAAGCCTTTTTTGGCGTTCGTATTAGCTTAATTTCTTCAAGGTTGAATTTTATTTTATTGTTTTCTTTTGCATAACCCAGCTCGCTGGGGGAAAGCAGTGGTAAAGGGGTGAAGTGTCATGTCACATACAAGACAGCCGGCTGCCTGTTCTGGTTTAAATTCTACTGAGTTATGATGATCTTGCCTTTAATTTTGTGGCAGTGAGAGTTACAGGTGGCAAATCCCCTTTCTTGTTTTCAAGAGGGGCTGATGCCCACCACGATGCTCTCCGGAGCCGCAGAGCTGCGAGGCAGGCTGATGGAGCCCCGCTTCACCGGCTGCCTGCAGCCGCTAACAAAGGCTGTGCTGTGCTTGCAGCAGCGTCACCTCCGAGCCCAGCTTTCCTTCTGCAGCCCTTCCCGCCTTCTGTTTGAAAAAAACTTACCCCTCCAAAGCAAAAATTAAGAAATCTTACGAATGTTACAGTACCGGAGAGGGAGGATGCAATAGCTTATCAATGCTTATAAATACTTAAAGGGTGGGTGTCAGGAGGCTGGGGACAGTCTTTTTTCAGTGGTGCCCAGTGACAGGACAAGAGGTAATGGGCACAAACTTGAACACAGGAAGTTCCACCTAAACATGAGGAGGAACTTCTTTACTTCGAGGGTGGCAGACCACTGGAACAGGCTGCCCAGAGAGGTGGTAGAGTCTCCGTCTCTGGAGACATTCAAAACCCACCTGGACGTGTTCCTGTGCCACCGGCTCAAGGTGACCCTGCTCTGGCAGGGGGGTTGGACTAGATGATCTCCAGAGGTCCCTTCCAACCCCTATAATTCCGCGATTCTGTGTGATTCTGTGATTCTGTGATTTGGTTCTGCTGGATTGCAAATGGCAGTGAGCGGGAAGAGGGATGGCAGGAGTTACTGGCAGCCAGGTGACCTGTTGTCATCTCCTAAGAGGCAGATGGGTCTGCCAGCATTCTGCCTGGTGGCCGTGCTGGCAGATGGCTCCGGTCTAACACTACTCTCTCTTGCAAACATGTGAAAGTCCTCGCTTGCTTCACAACGATCCTCCTTTCCGTACAGGACGCTGAGGCTGTCAGCAGACACCTATTATCATCCTGCCAAGTTGTGAAAAGAGACCTGCTGTTTCATCAACATCAGCATGTTTTCTTCTTAAGTGGGTGAAGGAAAAGCAGCCTCCATCTTCCGTGAGCCATTACATATTCGTTTTGTGGGTCCAATGGAGGGACACATTTTCAATTGCTACTTGTTGTGTGCAAGTGGACCTGGCAGTTGCTTCTGTAAATAGACATATTGGCTTATCGCGTAAGTCACCCCACGTACCATCTATCATATGGCTTATCATATCTCATTGGTTTATGATATATATTGTTAATCATATATCGTGAGCTTATCCTGTACCCATCATTTAACATTTGTGTTAGGTTGATGGTTGGACTCGATGATCTGAAGGGTCCCTTCCAACCGAGGCAATTCTATGATTCTATGATTTAATGCCTATCTGTAGTTCTTTGTGCTTGTACAGGGGTTTGTACACAGCAGCTGCAAGCAAAGTTCAGTCCGTCTGGAAAACTGGAGATAGATGGATTGAGAGAGATGAACAGTTCCAGATCATTCCTTGAATGGCAGGACTAATGAGGACTGGTTTGCTCTTGGTTTGTATCTCTTGAGGTGTGATACATCACGTTTGTCACACTGAAGTGCCCTCTAGCTTGGTACCTTCTAATCTTTCTGTGTCCTCATAGTGAGATGTCTCACTTCCTTTTAGCAGCTCTGCCATGGTGTTGCACTTAGGTTTTCTTTCCATGGCTTTTAGCTACTATTGCTTGGCCTAATGTCTGGGAATGGCCCATCAGACACTGTTGTGGAGATGCATGCGTGCTAGGTGGCCAACCTGTACTTGTCCAGCATGGACAGCAGCTGCTACCAGCTGAACACAATCAACAGCCCTTCTCCTCTTCTGGGAACAAAATTAATGACTTTGGGAGCTGCCTTCCATGATGTGCTGAATGTTGTGCAGGTCTGTTGTAAGATCTTACTATTTTAAAAATGACTACGTGGTTCAGTTTGGTTGAAGCTGAACAGACATGACAGAGAGACAGTGTGATGCACGCAAGCTTCATTTCTTCAGGAAGCCAAGCTAAAAAAAAAAAAAATCTGCCTAGGAAAATTTTCAGCCAACATTTGAGAAGCTTGCCGTTAATTATCAAAATGAAGAAGCAGTGTGCTAACACGGTGTTGATTCAAACCATCAGAATCAATCTCTCAATAAATAGACCTGCTGAAAAAAAATATGTAAACCACATCAGATTTGTGCGCTGCATGACATCCCTTTTTAGCTTCCGTTTCTGGCCTTGTCCTAACAGCCTCCAACCCTAAAAATCACCCTCCCTTACCCAAACTCTACAGGATACACAGAATTTAAAAGGAGCTTCTGTCCTGTGATGGACGTAGCTGCACACGCTTTGCAGAGCAGTTTTGGAGGAAGATGAAAAAGATGAAGTAGTAAAATACACTTTTCTTGTATCATTGTTTCTATTGCTGTAAAGTCAGTATTTTAAAGGCTCTAAAGTTTCTGGAAATGGATTTTTGATTTATTCTGAGAACCAGCCTTCTGGTGTTTATTCACTTGGCGTCTACCTTACGAAGGCCAATCGGGAACTACAGCTTTTACAAATCATCCCTTGTATTTTGGGTTAATCCAGGCCTTCCTGCCCTTATTCGGTTGTTGTAAACGCAGTTTATAATTTATACAGAATGGGGTTCATCTGCCCTGTGACTAGGAAACATTAAAAGAAAGCATTCAGTCATAGTTTATGCATCTGGTGATGCGGACTGGGATTTTTAAAAGAACCCAGAAGAATTAGGCATTCAAATTTCATTAAAATGCTGCGGAAGTGAAGCATATAAACTCCATTAAAAAGCTCAGTCATTATCTGTAGCTCCTGTTTTTTCTCCAGTTTAATTTGTGCATAAGCTTGCTTGTGGGGGGGGGAAGTGGACGGGGCTGGTTTCGCACACCTTGCCGCCTCCTCAGTGCTGGGGCAAAACCCTGCCTTGGAGCTCGAGCACACTGCGGCTTTCGCACCTCTTCCATTTTTAACTGCAGCCTCATGTACCCATCTAGCTACTGATTTTAGACCTAAAACCTTATTTTCATGGCCAAATGAATGTTAAGTGTCTGATCAATAAAGCTGTTGATATAAATAGTTTGGTGAATATAATGCTGAAAATATATTATCCACATATATGACACCCTGGGAATGATTTGTGCTTTTTCATGCTCTGAAATGTTCAGGGAGACAAGGCTGAATAAAAGTCAGTTCAGAAAATAAAATTGTACTGCAGAATGTAAAAGAATTGGATGTATTGCTTTTAAATACAATGCAACGTGACTAAAGGTTATGTGTTATATACTGCCGGATATCTAACAGAACACAAACGCTTTCTCTGTGTGCAAGAATCAGTAATGTACAATACGATAAATATAATGAAGAACAAGATGAGAGATCAATTGGATACACAGCCAGATGAAGAAGAGTAAGTAGGGAGCGGAGTTTCTTCTGAAATCAGAAGGGAATGCTGTAGCAGGGCAGAATATGCTTGCTGGAGGAAGGAGTTAATAATTGTGCCAGCAATGCTCAGCCCCTATTTATTGCAAGAGAGAATTAATGGCTTTCCTGCCTGGTGCTGAAAATAGAAGCCAAATTTAAGTTGTTTCTTGAAGGCAGATATAATTAGATCATGAAACTTCAGGCTTTTGGGTCTAAATAACAGGATAAGAATGGCCACACTAAATCAGAGCAGGGCACGGTCTCTTTAACTGTTTCTTAGGGGTGAGAATGGGACAAGCACGCAGTGATACTTTCCCCAGTTTCCAGCTATGCGCAATGCACATACTACTTAAACTGTAGATTTAAGTGCATTACATACTTATTAGACCTTGCTGAATCCTTCCTCTGTAGATTGTTCTAATTATTTATTTAACCCGCTTATATTTTTGTTAGCCACAACATTCTTGTAGCAATAAACTATACAGTGCAGCTATGAATTGTGTGTAAAAATATTTCTGCTTGATTTAAATGGTAATACGTGGTGCCCGCTAAGTCTTATGATATGAGAAATAGTGAACAATTGTTCCTTACTTACTATCTATGCTATTCTCACTTTTATATACAGTTATCATATTTCCTCTTAGTCATCTCTTTTCCAAGTCAAAAAGTACTTTCATCCATCCTCATGCAATTACCGTGGTATGCTGCTATTCATCTATGTTGTCCAGCATATGCCATTCCTACTTCTCATAAGCCTTTGGACACAGGTCAGTCAGACCCAGGTGAATTATTTCGGATGTGGATGCAGTCGGGGTTTATACAGCGGTGTAATATTTTGTCTTTTGACTTTTCATCCTTGCATAATGATTTGTAACATTTAGTTTGCATTTTCTGTCTGCCAGTGAGCACTACACGGATGTTTTCAGAGAGGTTTCAACAAGGAGTCTAAGATTCTTTCTGAAATGATAATAATAAATTTATTTATTGTTTATCTCTGTGTATGTGCAGTTAGGTTTTTTCCCCCCCAATGCGTATTACTTTGCGTCTATCGATATTAAATAATGCCTGCATTTTTGTTGCTGAATCACTCAGTGTTCAGTATAACGACACCTTTTGAAGCATTGACTGTTCTGAGTAATTTGTATCACCAGCGAACTTTACCATCTCATTATTAATTCCCTTTTCCAGATCATTTACGAATATACTGAAGAGAGCAAGTTCAAGTGCAGATCCCTGATCGCTTTTCTCCCATGGCAAAAACAATTTATTACTATGCTCCAACACATCATTAATCTACTAAAGAATTTTCATCCTTCTGATAACTCAGTTTCTTTAAGAGTCTTTAGAGAGAGATCTTGTCAAAACACTTTGACTCCTGAAAATCCAAGAACATTATAGCAATCCGCATTCCCAAGCTGGCTGACTTCTCTAAAGAACTATTAATATAATCAATTTCATCAAGGAACAGTAAATTGAAAAGCCCAAATTTAGTCAGGTTTCTTCTTCTGCAAATATTACATTATTTGTATACTAAGAATATCTACAAGTACTTTCAATATTAGTACCAAGGCTTCTAGCAGTTAGTGACAATTTCTGCAGAAAAGTTATTACTATGCTGCCAGAAACTCCAGAGTGAGGTGCAGATTTTCATTGACCCTGAATGGAGCATGGTTTCTTTGCGATAGAAGTCTTCTATTTATTTTCCATAAATGACACATCCCTGGAGCAACAGCGAGGGAATGAAAGTTACATTTTATCACAGCAGAATTTGTAGAAAAGTGAACTGCTAAAGTCCCTACTCATAATGAAACTTGGGCCAGGCACGAGTTCCTAAAAAGCTTACCTGCAGGTGCTTAATTTTTTTTATTTAAAAATTTATATCGGAGCTTTATGAACTTCTGATTAAACTTTTAAAATAAATTAAGGGTGAGAGGATTAGACGGGGGATTGGAAATGAACCGTGGTATCTTTTGCCTCTAGCTCAGCATTTTGAAGGCGACCCAAATGAGATGTGACAAAGTGCAGCGCGCTCTTTTCTTTTTGCTGACCTACGTGTAAGTGGAGTTTGGTCTCTGCCAAGTTCTTTGTGTGTGAATGGCCACGCCACTATCCCTGCTACTGTAATTAGCACTAATTAGCCCTTTATTGGAATTTAAAATAAGTAGGCCATGCCTTAGATATCACAGAGACTAAATTATCCGCTTAGATGATCCACCCAGACTAGCTGAACAGCCTGCTCCCCCCAGACCTCCCCCTTTCCACAATTTGACAGACGTTATGAAGATATGTTTTAAGTGGCTGATGTTGTGCCCTGTTTAAAATTTAAACTATAAAATCCTGTTGAAGGGCAGTTCCTGAGTGTGAGTCGAATGAAGCTGTGTATAGTCTGTTATGGGTCTTAAGTTACTATTGGACATTTCCTTCCTGGCCTCTTTGGAGATGTGAAGAACTTCAGAGGAAGTCCTCATCAGTAGATGTTCAGAGACGTCTGGTCTAAACCCCTGGTCTAAACTGCAAACTGCTCCTTCTGGAGAGAATATCATTAATCTAGGTTGGCCCTTGCTTATCATGACTCTGATGCTGTTTCCACGGCCTGTTGCACTGCCTTGCTGCCAGACTATCTTCAGACCTGTAGGTACTACTGAGTCATTTCTCCTGGTCTACCCTCACTTTTATAAGACATCATGTACTAATAGATGTCCTGGCAGGGGAAAGGAAAGTGCGCCCTTTTGGAGAAACATTGGATGCAGCTTAGTGTCAGCATGTGCGCAGTCTATGGGTGGTGGTGACCACCCTACTCCTGAAACCCCAGCTAGTTTTTCTCTTTTCCACCAAAGCACCTACTGGGTTGTCTGTAGTTGCTTCCACCTGAGCTTTTTCTCTGCTCTTTGTAGAGGAGAGGGAGGCTTAGCAGCTGGAAAAGGACCGGTCCTTCAGCCACACTGCTTGACAGTGGTTGCCAGGTCAACAGAGACTGCAGTGAGCTGGTAAGCCTGATCCTGCTGCAATTCAGAGCACAAAGAAAGGTACAGTGCACATGAGGCTTCTGGTCAAAGTGTGATGGCACGGGAATCCGTCACTGCCCTTCTGAGGTGGTGGTCGTTAGCCAAATGGCCTCTACATTGTGGAAAAATATTGATGGCCTCAATGTCTGTTTCATTGGATTATTTCAAAAGCGATTAGTGTTGGCACTAGAGTCAATGACATGCAAGGCACTACAGCACTGCTTTAAAAATCCTACATGTTATGCCAGCAGCATGCAGCTCTTCAGTCTTCAAACACAGACACGTGCCTTGAAACAACACAAACACTCGTTATTCTGGAAATAAAGAGAAGCAGTGTGAATCTGCTTTTCCCATATTTTCAACAAGTTATGGGCTATTTTAGGTCTTCAATCAAAGTAACTATTTGGATTTGGTTTCAGAACAGTAAAAACCTGCTGGCTGTTTTAACGCGGGCAAAAACTTAAGCTGTCAATGTACAATTCATGAAACAAGTAGAATTTCGGCAATCAAGTATGAGACATTTCTTGTTTCCCACGCTAGGTCAGCACTTTCTTGTGGCGATAGCTGGTATCACCACGATGTGCTCTTTGGAAGTGACTCATTTATGCATTTGGGAGTTCGAAGTCTGTTAGCTGTCTTTTCTCTGTTACCTTCCACATGTTTTTCCTGTATTGGTAACAGCATGATTCTGCCTGCTGTCTGCAAGTGACTCAGCTTCTCATCTACACCTTCCTTACACATAAAGAGGCTTATAAATGTATCAGGCTATGACTGAGAAAGCTAGATTACATGCTACCTGAAAAGCATCACTGTTTGTTCCAAAATGACCTTGCTTAATTAACAAATAGGGGTGGCAGTTTTGTGCTGGTCCAACTATTTGACAACTGTAAATGTGGATATAATTACACAGGGCTGAAGATCCCTAATAATGGCCAGTATGGCTATGCTAATGTCAGCATAACTGCAATACACAAAAACAGAGGTACCATTTTAACTATCTCGGTATTGTTAAAATGGGCAGTGTAACATTTATGCATATATAAAGCCTTACAGCAGAGAAATGCTCAATACATTCTGCCTTTTGGAAAAGTATCTATTACCTTAGGAAGACCGTAGCCACCCTTGACAATGTGAAACTTTGCTCAAACTCTATCAGTTCAATTCTGTCTATGTAGCCAGACATGAATTTGAGTTACAGTGGCTTAATGGGTTACGCCATGTCAGTGGAGACAAATCCGTGTGCAATCCAGTAGCCCATTACCAACACAAGGCAGAAATCATTAGATCAAATAACTCCATTTCACAGAGGTTTAAATGATTATTTTCTTTCCTCATGTTTGCTTGTAGTCTAAGAATGTGTCTTTAGTCTGTTACTATGCTCAGCTGAAGCCTAGTGAGTTATTAAATAGTAGTAGGTTGATCTTGTGACTGATCTCCAAATCAGAATTTTGAAATAATTTAACTAGATCAGTTTTAAATAGGTGATTGGGGACTGAAAACGCGTATATAAGAAATGAGTCTGTCCTATATGCCGATAAAATAAGACCTTTAATCACTGTATTTGGCTTGCTGGTATACTGGTGACTGGATATTTTCAGAGATGGCTTAGAATCCACAATTTCCATTTGAAATCTTTTCAGGTGTGCTTAGGCAGCTTTTTCCCATTTATCTCTAGAATTTCCTGTGTGTGCTTGTTTCAAGAAAATTGCATGGTTTATTTTGGACTTCAGACAATTTTACCTTCATAATGAGTCTTCTTTTTTATTTTTCTCAAACTGTCACAGATTTACTGACATGTAAAGAACCCCCTTTGGAGAGCCAAACCACAACACTATGGAACAGACACCTATGTTTGGGTTTGATTCTGAACAAAACCTCGCTCTTCGTTTCATAACTTGTATTAAAAGAGATAAAAGAATTATTATACAAATGTTAAATGGATATCTCATCTCTTGATGACAGTTATGCTTATGGCAAGAACATTACCGTCAATTGTAATGCCTGAAAATGTGAGAACTTCAAGAAACCAAGATCTGACTACGCATCATCAGGTAATGCCTCTGGGGTAATGTGCGGAAAAAAAAGAGGGTTTAAGAAAGATTGTGGTCATACTAAAGTTTATATTAGCTTCATCTTAGCTGATACTGAAGACCAGTATAATTTGCAAGAGAAATTTGAATGTAAATATTGTCAGCACTTTTTCACGCTTTTTCATTGTGAAACAGAAACCATTGAATATAAGGAAAAGGAAGTTAAGAAACTCCCTCTGAGGATACCATGAGTTTCTTACAGATTGCCACACCCTGTCAGCAATAAACAGATCTCTTAATTGCAGCTAATCTGGATTTCTTTAAATATTGCACCTGGCCAAATTCTGTTTAGCAGCAATGTTCCCAGTTGCTGCTTGGATCCAAAAACTCCTGAGGTCAGAATTTTATCATCGCTTCTTTAGTTTACGAGGAGATTCTCACTCTCAGTTTTGAGGGCTGTTGGGTGTTTTTTTCCTTGCTTTAAGAAAAGGGAGAGGAGAGAAAAGAGAAATAAATAACAGCTCTAAACGTTGAGGTATTAGCTATAAAGCTGACTTACGATGGCAGTGGAAATTTCCCTATGCTTCAGTCCTTGGGGGGAGCAGCATTTCGGGGGTAAGAATACTTCTGTAATTATGCTTATCACTGTTTGGTCTCCTCTTTGAGCCATGAGCAAAAGCACCAGTACTCTTTTCAAACAACATGGACCTTGAGACTAATTTCTCCTCGACCTCTAAATAACCTGTCAGTAGTAACTTACTTCTGGTTTACCTGAGTTGGATTAGGACTGCCAAGGTGGAGGTAGGACGCTTTGCTGGAAATCTGACTCCTGTGAAGTCAGTTTGCCAGTACATTGTCAAAAAGTTTTACCGAGTTGTTTTTTATCTTAATCTTTATGAGGCATTTATTTGCATAATTCATTCCTTACTGTAAATTTTATTCCACAGCAACTGCATTACTTTTTGTAACTGTGCTGTGACTGAAGCAAGCCTAAGGATTATTCTTTGCTAGTTTGCTTTTTTTTCTGTGCATATCCCTTTTTATAGATAGGGATGGGCCCAACTGCCCACCTTCTGATAAGTAAAGAGTAAAACAGTTAAATTCTATCATCAGACCTGTCAGAGTCAATCTAAGAGAACATGTTATTTTTAGTCCTACTTACTTTTTGGATAAAAGCTGCTTGAAGGGAAAAAGATCAACATATAACTGAAATTAAGCCCTTCACAATCCCTACTCTGCCGAGTAATTCATAAATTAATGGATCATGAAAAGACCTTAAAAGAGTGTTATCCATCAGAAATAATACCTTTGTATGAGCTGTGCCTATATCCCAGAAAACCTTGTGTTGAATTTTCCTATCTAGGAGCCTGGAATCCTTTTGAGAAAGGATGAAAGAACCATAAAATAAGTTTATGTTGCCCAGTGCCCAAATGCTATAAATGACTAACACAATCTGAGCAAAACAGTAAATCTAATCTTTTGCAACATGTATATTTAACAGTCATAAAATCTGCTTCTGAGTCTGTTGATATTAGACTTTTGTTTTAGATGCTGCATGCCATATATCCACATTACTTAGACCTTTGAGTAAAGCTAATTTTTCTTCCTAGAACCAAGTGTATAATTTCCGAGGTGACAAGAAATCTCCCACAGAAATTGTAGAATAATAGAATCAAGCAAATGCTTGCTATTCAAAATAGGTTTACCACCGCAGTATCTGAAAGCCTTATCGTAAAGGTAATAAGCAAAGCATGACTTCTCATCTGTCTTTTTGGGGCTTTTTTCATCCACTCTGTAGGGGAAGAAATGTGCATGTTAGAGTAACATGGGTTTGTTTTGGTGAGGTTTTTCCAATAGCATATATTGTGATATGCAAATGTATATGCAAATGAAGAAATATGCTTTGTATTTGGAATAAAAGGGGGTCAGGCACTTCTCAAATTCATATTATATCTTCAGGACTGGTCCTCAGGAAAGCCCTAAAACTCCTTTCCCTACAGTGAGTTTTAATTTTACTGCGTAGCCTTCATTGTGTGACTGTTGACCATGGTCCTTTCTCTGGAAATTTATCGATCTTGGTCCCAGGCCACGAAATGCCTTACAGAGCGAGACTTGACACATTCATCATTCTGTGAGGAGCTGAGGCAAAAATCCGAAACCCAGTGGGCTGTGCTTGCAATAGCTTCTCTTGCGGAGGAAGCGATCTGCGGTGCTCCGGGCTCAACGAGGTGCTGCAGGGTCTCTTGGCCAGTGTATGTCCCATAGCTGGGGTCAAGGTGAGCGCTGACATGAATAAGCACGGTCAGGTTGTCAATCTGTCGGCCTGGCAGGGAGCCTTGGGCACCACCGGAGTTGGGATGGATGTTGCCATGTGAGAGCTTCCCAGCTGTGAGGAATGCAGGAGTGCCCCTGCAGCATGGACTGAGCTGGCAAATCGCTCCACCGTAGACTTTCTGTTTCCTTACGCTACATCTCACGTAGAAATTGCATTGACTGCAAAAAAAGAAAAGTGCATTCTGTTTTAATAGGACTGAAATCATAAACTCTAAATGAAGGTTTTGAAAACGTAAACTTTTGCCATTAAACCATTTCTATGTGGCCTTTGTGTTCTTGCTGAATTATTTTCAGAATTAATTTTGACAATTGTTTTTTCTTCCGTTTGGGTGGTGCATATAGATAGAGTGCTATGAGATTGCAACGTGGCTGTCCTCTTATCCACTGCACATGGGATCAAAATCAGGGAAGGAGACACCGGCTGCAGTGATTTCATGGCACAGATGCCACCCTCCTCCCCTCCCCACCCCAGGTACAGCTGATGGGGTTGAACAGCGGGGGCAAGCTCCAGGCATCACGCTGCTTGTGGCAGGATTGCTTTTGACCTCACTGCTCCTCAAGGCGTGACCTCCTACTCCGCTGCTGTTTAGCCGAAGCTGGCTCTACATTTTGGCATTGACTATCAGTTTGTTTGACCTCAATAGCCCCAGCTTGCTGGCAGCTGACTGCAGAAGCTCTTTTTTCCTCCCTGTATAAAGTGTGGTCAAACACAGGTCTTTTAATTTGATGAGTAGAAGCGCCACAGTTTTGAAGCTTTCATTTCTTTCACCAAGCCTGAAATAATTTGAGTTAGTTGATTGCCAGGACAAGGTTAGATCATTGTCTGTTATAACAAGTTTTAGGAGAGGAGCTGTGATGTGTACTCCATCTGAAAATGGGGTGGTTTTGTTTCATGAGGATAAACTTTGCTATGTGTTATGGAAACAGTGACTGGTGGGCCTCTTATTCCAAGAACTGTATTTTTATGCACAGCTGCCGAGAGCACCAGACTGTTGCACTTACGTTGTTTATAAATCCAAATAGATAAAACCTAAGTGCTCTGTTTATTATATGTAGATTTAACGATCTTGTGTGTTGGTATTAGTTAGACATAACTTGCACCGAGCTAAGTTTTAAAATAGAAAGTCATGTCCAAATGAATATTCTACAACATCATTTTTAGTTTGTAATTGTTGCCTAACACATTTAATACTTCTATGCCCTTCAACTCTGTAACACTGTTTCATGGGAAGTAAACTATTAATAGCTTACTTCATCCCAAAAGGCAAAGGTAGTTTTTGTCATTCCTTAATTGTACACTTGCATATATAATAGAAAAAAATACTGTACTTTTCTGGCTATTCTATATAGTGTCATACAGGACATAAGACACACTCACAAATCTGGAATCTCAGTCAAAATACTTTACAAGTTGTTTTCTATCTTGCGTAAAACCTTCCCACAGCCACGTGAGGAATTCACGCGTGAAAACCTCCAACAGCCGTATGGCAGATCACTCCAAGCTACCAAGTATCCAGCAGACTTTCACTTCACAGCAACACAAAGTTTACCTCCACAAGTAGTGTCAGTGTCTTCTGAAGGAAGGGAAGAGTGTTCTAGCTTGCTTTCTGAACAGAGTAGCACTGGTATCAGCTAGCTCCTGCAGCTGCGTGGCTCTGTGAAGGCTCTGTCTAAACTCTGAAGATGAACATACTTTTATTTTGTAGGAGCTGGTTATACACTTTCAGCAGAACCTTTTCTTTCAGCCACTCAGCATGTGTGGCTGTGACAGTCCTTACGATTCTTGAAATGCAAGGAATAGGCAACGGTAGTATCTTGGTGACCCTTCCCAACCTTCCCACCAACTCGCAGTGCTCTTCATGTTTACTGCCACATATTAATGTTATAGCCAGAATCTTTTTTACATCTACAGAGCTGTAGGATGTTATATCCCTATCTGAGGCATTATCATCTCAGCTTTCCTGCTAGTGATGCTTTTGGACCTTTAGTACAAGTCTGGGACTTATAAATAAAATTAGGGCTTTGTTTTACCTGTTGACTGTCTGTAATGTGTACACACTGAAGTGATTCAGGCAAAATACAAGATGACTGAAGCTTCTGTCAAAATCCAAAGTGAAAATAAATATTTGAGGTTTTACACATCCGAGCTTCCCCTGTTTCTCAGTCTTTGGAACTTAGTGTACTCGGCAGCTTTTAGAAGGGTCAGAAAGGGCAAAAACTAAAATCCATGGGGCCATTTCTGTTTAAATTATCACCTGCCCAACACTGGAAATCTCAAAACAACCTCAATCGATCTCAAAACAACTTCTCAACCTGAGAGGAAATGGCTGAGAACTTTGTCTGAGTTTAAATATACTCTAGTGATGGTATTGTAATTTGGAGGATGGCCAAAGTGATACAGGAGAACAGGAGGCACCGACTGATGAGAGAAGAGCTGTATAAATAATGCATGTTATATGTGCCTAAGTAGTGATAGTGCTTTATGAGCCCACCACAGGAGCAGTGGTTAGCTGGGTGAACCAGGAGCCACCTAAGAAAAAATAAGGTAGCTGGGGCAAATTAAAGTCAAGAAGTTTCTCACATTTACCCACTAAACCAATCTAAATAAACGCCCAGCAACAAAACAGTTAACGAAAATATTACAACAGATAGTTTCAGGTTGACTTGCTAAAGACATTTCTGGCAAACAAGGTAGCCGCAGAAATCATTTAATGTATCTCCTCCACATGCCGCTGTTTGATCAGAGGAGGACAGGACGCTTGGGGTGAGGCAGTTATGATAGATTCTTCCCCTTCAAAGAGTCTCACCAAAATAAGATTTCAGCCTGACCATATGGACAGGACCGATGTCCCTATTCCTTACCCCAACGCAGCAAGCCATGTGTCTCCTCTTTCAGGTGACAGACAGGTGTCTAGCAGGCAGATCCCACTGCGTAAAAAGGATGGGAGGTGTTTGCCTTCACTAATTTGCCTGGTTATCAAGCTCAGCTATTACCCACCAGTGGGTCCCAGAGCAAGGAGTGAATGCTTTGCTGAGGTTTACTGGTCTTCATGCCAGCCTCTCTCCAGTGATACACTATTAAAAGTGCAAATCATAAAGCTATCAGAGCAGGGACTATAACGTGTACTAGAAATGTGACAATTCACACTTCATAATTAAATTGACAGAGAGATTAAAGAAGGGTTGCGTTTATAAAATGAAAATGAGGAGTACAGTGTGGTAAGATGTAACCTGCCTTTTACTGGAAATAAAAGACCCAAAACATGAATTCTAGGATAAGATCCTATCCAATGCTTATGACGTAGTATGTGAATGCTGGATGGAAATAAGATGATTTACATTTATTGTATGCCATGTAATGTAATAATCATCTAAAAAATCTTTCCCTTATTGTGATTTAAAAGTAGATCATATCATGCCAGGGGAAATACGGAAATAACAGATTTTTCGAGCATTGTGTGTGTGCATATATATATATATATATATATATATAAAATCTTGTAATGCTTACACCTTATGAGGACATAGAAGAGGAGCTATTTATTGTCAAGATCACTTTACAGTATTGATTTTTTTGAATTGGTACTTCCAAAGAATTTAAATTAGAAAATTAAGAGTTTTCTAAAATTACCACCAATTCTTTTTGGGTTTCTTTTTTAGCTAGTTATGCATACTTCGATGAGAGTAGAACTTGCCCTCAAAATTGTTAAAGCTATGTATGTTTTGGATGGTAAATAATTTCTAACAGCACCTATAAACCATAGTATTTACATCCCTGATCCACATATATTTGTTCACGTCTGACTATATTAAAAACAAAAAACCACAAAAGAAAACAAAGGAGGCAAAGTTTTACCTATATCTGTAGATATATGCCATAAAGTCTTTGTATAAAATGAATGCTTGGGTTTTTTTTCCCCTAACGCTTGTATTTTTCATGCTTTGTTTTTCTAACTCAGAGTGCTTCAGATCAGGATCTTGGTATCTGATGGTGGAACAGCTCCATGAAGAGAGATCGTCAGCAATGCTTCCTAGACTAGTTGAAAGCCTGTGGGCAGAACACTCATTTGGGTAATGAGATAATATCACCATCAGCTCTTAAATAGGAGTCTCCAACATCAGAGTCTTCACTGCCACACTACTTGCTATTAAATCTTTGTGGTCTGTTTGGTGTTTTCCTGAACGTATTAAATCTTTTCCCACCAAGATGTTCTCAAGAACTAGTATGGTCTTGATGACATGATTCATTTGACAGCATTTCCAGATTTCTTAAAAAAACAAAAAACACAAAAAACCAAACCCAAGTAACTCTAGGCTATTTCAGTACTATATCACACATTGCCATTGTAAATACATTTGATAGACCGTAAGTATATAGGAGTCCCATGTTCATCATCATAATTCTATTATCCAGTTGAAAACTGTGCTTCAAAGAGCATGAAATAGGCTTAAAATGGATGTAAAAATGAAAAAAAGTTAAGCCCTTTTCATCTGTTTACTGTTCTTCTTGACCATGCAATTGTATCACATTTTTAAGCTTTAACTTTTGCACCCACAATAGCTTGAAATTTACTTGGCTTTTGTTAATGAAAGGCGGGATTTTCTTCTGTTCCCTTGTCTCTAGGAACAGTGGCTCTAAGATAGCATGATGACTCATTAGAATATTAAGAGAGATAGTGATATTGCTCAAAAGAAAGTGGTACCAAATGATGCATAGAGATCTCTTGATGCTACACTGTCATGGGGTCATTGTTGGGAAATTCTTCAGTGAAATAGATTCAAACGAGAATTTCTTAATAAAACACAATTCTGATTATTTTTTAAAAATATTTATTTTATTGCTGAACTTGAAGTTTTGACTGTGTTGCAAATTTTGATATCACCAGTTCAATGTAGATAAACATAAGTGAGACCCTGGAAAAATGCAATCTTAAGTCTCCATGTAGAGTGATGGGCTCTGAATTGAACGTTACCACTTAGGAATGAGATCTTGGAATTATAATGAATAGTTCTTATGAAAGCATCAGTTTAATGCTCAGTAGTAATATAAATGTAAATTGAATGTTAGGAATTATTAGAAGAGAAACAGAGAACAAAAGAGACCGCATAAATCCCTACAGAGTTCCTGTCCCCTCTTCTTAAAAAGGGTAGTGGAGAACTGGAGAAAGTTCCAAGAAAGGAAATAAGAAAAGTATGTAAATGCCTGCATACAAAGAGTGACTTGTAAGGCTCTTTAGTTTGGAGGGAAAAGAAGAGAGAGACTGATTGTTCCTTACCTCTTTCCAACAAGATCTAAGTGTCTATGAGCCCAGCACATAAGCAGCTCAGAAGTACCCGAAGTGGTTTTCCTTTTGCAATGTGTATTTAGGCGTGGAACTTGCTGGTGCACGTTATGAATGCTGAGAGTCAGTACAGGCTAAAAAACACCACCAAAAAATCCATGGAAGAATATTCCCACTGTGGAGAACTAAATACAAAGACATTATTGCTGGCACAGGAGATCCTGAACACGTCTTCTGGGAAAACCATCACTATGTGTTTTCATACTCTTCCCTAGGCATCTGCTGTTGATTACTCTTGGAGACAGGCTCCTGGGCCAGGTAGACCTTTGGTCTGAGTGTGACCATTCTTACGATACGTAGCAGCACTGGAAGAATGTGTCAGTGGAAGAGCTAGGCTGTTTAGATGGTTTTACTGAGAGCAGGTGATAATTCTTGAATTTGAAGAGTCTGTGAGCTTATCCGTTCAGAAGTTGATGCTTGATATGAACTAAATCAAAAGAGCCGAGGATGAACAAGGGATGAAAGAAGAATCTATCCTTCTCAGGGCTATTGCTGCAGTCTGGCCGAACAGAAAACAAACTGGGGGCACAGGCAAGAAAACGATGTGAGTAAACCTCTCTTAGATAACTACTGGCTTCAAACTCTCTTGTAGCCTGTGGTGAACGGGCATGATTTTAGCTCCCTGCTCTTAACGTGATAACCAGGGGCTTTGAAAAAGTGCATAGAGAGTAATGTCTACACCACAGTGGTTTGATATGAAATGGAAACAAATCATGCCTTTTACTTGCCAGCTGATACAGATAGATGCTTGTTTCTCACACCATTCTCTTTTGATGGGTGAGGAAGGCCAAGAGCAGGGACGTAGCCATACCGCGGAGCCTCAAGGCTAGTGAATGTGCCCGAGCCTGCTATTTATCAGCATAGGTGTAAACAGGGTGTCTTTTTAGTGTCTCTTTAGCCCCTTTTACACAGCTGACCGGAGTGGGGAAAAGCGTAACTGTAGACTTGCTTATTTTGCAGAAAAGCAACAACCATCATTCTGGATTACATTAGAGCAGCCCGAAAAGCATCCGGTGCCCTGCCCCGGCAGCCCAGTAGAATTCATGTCCAAACTTGTATCACATATGACTACACAGGCACTTGTTCACTTCAGGCAAACCCCTGGGCTGCTGGGCACCACTGTATCAGCATTCGCCTAAATTCAACATTTACGTTCCTTAAGAAATGCCAACATTTCATTTTTGGGTTTTTTTTGTCTCAAATTTAAACAAAAACCTGAAATTTCAAAATTTACCGAGAAATTACATTTGGGAATTGCTTTACTTGAAGTCATCAAAAGAACTGTTATCAAAGGCTTCACTGAAATCAAACCAGTTTGGGTTGGCTTTAGTATTCTGATTTTCAGGTGATAACACATTTGAAACGTTAACTTTTATAGTGTATAATGATTGAAGCGATGAAGTCCAAATGAAATTATTTAACCTTTTAGAAGTAAAAACAAATAATTTTCTTAAAATTTTTTGATGAACTCAATACATTTCTACAGATCGTTGAGTCAGCACTTGCTAATGAAAAGCAGTTCTTCTGGAACTGCTTCAAACAGTCCTTGCAGGATGTAAGACATTTAAAATTCCAGCATGTAGATAAAAGCCGTCCTCCTAAAAAAAAACCCTTTTACTCTAAAAAAGCAAAATTACACAAAGCAAACAAATGTTTATGTTTTGTGCCTGCATATCACACATGAGTGCTTGTGAAAATAGTCTAACACATTTGACAGTTCTGCTGGTCTGACTTAGTACTTAATTCTGCTTCCACCCCCCAAATTTTTGCACAATATCTGCTTTCATCCTTACTTATTAGTGCTGGCTATAATCTCTGTTATATTCCATCCCATACAGCAGTGCTTATAGGAGTGTTTTGAAGTTAAAATAATTTTCCAGCATTGATTTTATACTCCGCTTTATTATAATAACTCTTTCATCTTTGTTTTTAAATGCTATTTTGAAAACCACAAAAACTCAGGCTTCATACCTTGCTCGCAAAAGGAACAAAGGCTGAACACTGTTTAGCTCCAAGTGTCAATCAGAACATAACAAGTTAAATAGCAGCCAACACATTGGCAGATGAGTAACACAGAGTGGTTACTAAGCAGTGCCGAGTGCTGTTTGTCCTGGTCTACCTCAGCAGCTTAATGTGTTTACTTATTCATCTGCATCTGTTAGGGTGTAGCCATTGTCAGTAATGGGTAATTTTCCCAGTAGAGACAAGGTTTTGGGGCTCGTCTTACAAACCCCTCCAGACCTGGAGGATATTACCGTGATTAAACTAATTGATTTCAATAGGTGCTAATCATGCAGGCTCCGGCAACGCACGGTGATGAAAAACTTCAGCGTGCCGTGTCCTTTGGACAGCAAATGCTTTTTTGCGCTTCACCCAAATTCTCATATTAAGACGAGATTTTTTCCATCCCGATTTGGATATGTATTTGGCTTTTCTGTAGCTGTACCCCACGCTGAGTGGATTCACTTTATCAGCCTCAATTTCCTACTAGGAAATAGCCTGTGGATAAGTCAGGTTCTCAGCACTGTAAGGAGACGTTACCATTTAACGCCTGTTACAGGGTCTGATTAAGCAAATGGAAATTACCTGACAAGTTGCCCCACATATCTGCTTAATCGCTTGCTCCAGTGGTAGTATTTATTGTGCCCTAACTGGTAGAGCTGGCTGTGGAGGTGGCAGTGTGCTGTTTCATGGCTGGGCTTTTAGTGAGGTTGGTTTAAATGTGGAGAGACTCACTCTTCCCCTCTTTGCACCACCAGCAAGGAGCGGGTGAATGAAGGATGTGAAGGGGAGCACCGTGGTGGGACTGGTAAGGAACCAGGGACCGCAGGAAACTGGAAAGGAAGGTGTATGGGGAGCGGGGTAGGAAAGAAACCCAGCCCGTTTGCTCCATCCACCAGCCTGCACCCACCTGCCCCCTGTTCTCACCCTGGATTTTTGTTGCCTTTGAAAGACACTGAGCATCCCCAGGACCACCTCATGAGCTGTCCTCCCTTCCCACCTTCTGTGCAAACAAACCACCTGCAACTTGTCAGCCTGGGTCCTGTGTCATATATATGCTGAATATAAGTTTTAAATAAATGACTTAGCCTGAGTTGGGGATTGCACTCAGGTGTGTGTGAGGGAAGAGGTTCCCCCAGAGATGCTTTATCTTGAGAAAATGCCCAAGAGCATAGTGTAGCATTGCTGCTCCCTCTCACTTGGAATAGCCTTTATTTCACCACAGCTTTCATTTCAGTCTGTGCTGGCAGATGAGGGATGCAATAAGCGTGATTAAATTTCCATGATTTATATATCTGCAGCACATTGAGTCCATAATTAAGACAATGGGGGACAGAGGCCCTGGCTGTGATGTACAAACAGAGACTTTCACATGTCAGACAAGAGAGGGATGTGTTAAGTGAGAGAATACAAGTTAAAACGGACACAGTATTGATCAGCATGTTGGGCGGTAGCCTCTGTATATTAGTATCTTCTTACATCTTTTGTAGCCGCATCGGAAGAGGAGAGGATTGAGGTGGGCTCTCCAGTAACTTAAACTCGATTACTTTACCGAATTAGAGAGAGATGTTAAACAAGAGGTTGTTGGGAGAAAGATGGTTGAAATATGGGTGCCCGTGGTAGAGGCCGGTATCATGAATCTGGAAAAAGAGGATGGGGCTGTGGTGAGGACCTGCTGGCACCTCCATGGAAAACTGGAGGAGGAATCAGGAAGATCCTCTGACTGACCCAGTTAGGCAAGAGGAAGGAGAAAATGACCAAGGCAGGTGAGCGAGGGCAAGATTGCAGGACAAAGAGGAGAGTTAACAGTGTTGAAGGCAGCTGACAGATCACGGAGGATGGGGAAATAGCAATATTCAGTTTTGGCTGAACACAGTTCTTGGAGAGTATAATTTGAAAGTGGTGAGAGCAGGAAGCTCATCGTTTACATATAACAGATGCGTACCAGATTGCAAGTAAAATATATGAATATCTATAAGGTGGATTTGTGCACAATGCATACACCATAGACACACTCTATAACTTTAGGATAAGCAAAAGAAAGAATTTAGGGATATACAAGTTAGGTACCTACCAACAGAACAATCTGAGAGCAAGTTTACAAAGTAGCTGTACGCTGTCTGACAGCAACTGAAGCCATCCAAGCAGCATCAAGTCAGTCAGTCCCAGCCCCACAGTTATGGACATCTTAGTTTCCACCTCCACTTGCAGAGGGTGGCTGTGGCTTTCACATCAGAAATCCCTTACTCCTGGTCTTGGTTAGCAATCTTAACAGCGAGACTGATGTGTGATCCTACCCTCGTCAGACAGCGAGACCCACACTACTTGGAAATAAATGGAGAAACCAGTAAGAGATATAAAATGAAGTTAAAATAGGTTTAAGATGAATACTTCTCTTCAGCAGTCAAGGAGGAGCTCGAAAAGACCGGACAGCAGTCTGCTGAGAAATGGGAGGATTTCCTCTGTGTTTTAGGAAGGGGAAGATCTCCAAAGTGACAGTGAGCTGTTGTGTCGGAGAAAGCACAGTATGGCCTTTTTCCCCCCACTATTTTGTGAACTGGAGTGCACATCTTGGAGTACAAATGTACAGGCGGTTTGACCATGATGGACTCCATGGACGACCGTGATGGAGCAGAGCATGGCTGCTTTGTCGCCTTTTGGGGGTGAATGTTCCTGTTGGGTTTTGCGTGCCGGGCAGGCTTCTCCTGCCAGGTACAGTGAAGGCGCATCCCTCCCCCGTGGCTGTGGTACCTACCCCCCAGGTACCACCTCTGCTATGCAGCCCTAGAGCTCAGATGGCCTCACTCCTTGGCATGGCACGAGTGACAGCCATCCTAGGTGCTGGCAGGTCAACAGAAGGAAACGGGCATCAGTCACATTGTCATAGCAAGGTACAGGCCCCACAACACCTCCTGCGACATGGATGCCTTTCGTGCTGACACTCAGTAACCCCAGCTTAGATGTCCCCAGTACATCTGCCACGATGGCACGATCCTAGGTTAGCACGATCACTTGGGGTTTTGCTGTCCTGAGGTGTTTCTCCCCTCTGCCCCAGGCGGGCAGGAGCTGGGAACCCCACCGCTGTTTGGTGTCCTCCGCCCCGACTGGAGGAGGCCATGAGTCCCTTCCAAAAGGAGCACTTTTAGGGTGCTGAGAGGCCATTTTTGGGCAGGGCTTTGGGAGGTGCCACTGGAAAGCAGTGTGGGTGATGACAGGGCAGCAGGCACATGCCTTACGAGGGACAACGGGTGCAGCAGGGAGGTCGTGGCCATTTCCCCCCTCCTGTTGAGCAGAGCAGGGTAACAGCCATGAGTTCCCCTGCTGCGAGCCGCCTGGACGCCCTTCTCCGCAGCATGGCGTTCCTTATTCATTACCATCTTCTTACCTCCACACCTGTTTGATATTACATATTCAGTTTGGAAATACTGTCCTTTTTGTCCCCTTTTACACCATCTGTTGACACAATCGTGTGTGTGTGTCTGGGTAAGATCCAGCTGGCACAGGCAGGAGGCGAACGCATTCACATTTCCCGAAATTGCTGATTCAGGGAGGGGAGGTGATGAAGGGTGGGGGTGGGGGTGGGGGGACACATGGATGGGGGACTCAAAAGCCCCGCACCCCGATAGCGCCGCAGCTGAGAAGCCTGTCCTTGCCCTTGGTGATGGTGCCAGGCGTTATCAATGCAGGGCCATCCCTTCACCCCGGCCTGCCCTCCCCGCCGCCCCGACGTGCCTGTTGTGATGGGGGGAACAATGGCAGAGGCAGAGTGCCCGGCACAAAGACAACAGCTGCACTCCCGGGTCCGGCTTTGCAGCTTCCCCACACAATGGCCATGTGTAACCCCATCCCGCCGCCCGCCTCGGAATAATTTATTTATAGATGCAATATCTCTTTCTCTGGCGTATTTAAGGATGTCTTTTCATAAATGCATGGAAATTGAAATTATTCTCTGCTTTTTCCCCCCTGAAAGATTAAGGTATCTGCTCCGTGCAGATAAATAGCATGATTTTGGAGGGGAAGAGGGAGAAAAGCCGTTGGAATATATGTAATAAAAGACGGGAGAAGTTGATTCATTGTGATGCATGTATTTGTTTTTTTTTAATTAAATATATTTCATTATTAGTGTCTTTGTAATAACGGGCACATGTTTAAAAATAGGAAAAAATATTGAAGTAGGGGGAAAAAAGCCCTCCTAGGCAATGAATGCCAGCCTCTCCTCGGCGAGAGATGACTGGTTGCCTCTTTGGTAATAAAACCTCTTTCACCCGAACAAACTGTAAGCACGAGCATCTGCTCAGCATGGAGACTTTTCTACCATCCAGGAGACCGTGAGTCATCTCTCACATGAAAATATGGTCAGTTCAGCCCACTGCTTACTTCTCTTAAATACAGCGTGTGCGGCTTACATATTGTCTAAATGTGTACTTTAACACAAGATCAGAAATAAGGACGATCACCTTGCTCCCTAAAAAGAAGTAAAAATCAGTAAAAACATTTCTTCCAATAACTTCTTAATGCCAGTAGTTTCAATACCCCCATCATATTTTTCAAGAGTAGCTCTTTAATTTAAATTAATTTAGGTTTTTCTTTACTTTCCCTACAACTAAGTTTAATTTTGTTTGTCTAAATCCTGCCCTCTGAGTGCAGACAACTAGTAGCTCACTGACAGCACTTTCCTGTGTTAAACCAGTCAGTTTAGGGATCGTGAAGCTGGAGCGCTTCATCCATGTGCATTTTATGTGCTTGTGAAGGTGTCTGTGTAAGGGAAGCGTGACAAGATAGACTCCAAATAGGAGAAAAGCTTTGGTGCTGCTAAACACTCTCCAAACACCTCCATCGGATTTAACAACCAACTGAAAGCTCCTGTATGCCCACGGGATGCGAAACGCACTTTATCACTCACTCTGGAGTAAAAAGGAAATTTTTTTCTTTTTTTTTTTTAATTAACGAACACCATATATAACGTTATCAGCAGTTCTGTATAAAGGACGCTGGAAAAATGCACGGCCTCTTTATATCATCCCCTCTTCCATCTCCTGCAGTCCACAGGAAAAGCCTCATGACTGGCAGCTGGTTGACTGCCCTATTATCTGAGCCTGCGTCCAGTCTGGCTAATTACAGTCACTGATTACTAAACACTGAGCAGCACTGTCACCTGCCTTAGCCTGACAGGATTATACCATCTGTGCCACATGGCCAGGGTATGGAAAGCTGGTGAAAGGTCACAAAAAGGGGCAAATAGCCCTTAATGGGAGGTAAATGTATGTTTACAGACGTGACAGCTGACTGTCATTAGGGTATATATACGTATTCACAGCTGAAGATACTTCCCAAGGAAAAATAAGGGGCATAGGAAGTGTGACTCTGTCAGACAGTTGTTTTTTTTTTTTCTACCCCAAAAATAGGTGTCATTCACTGGAAAGAGACTAAATATGCTCCTGTCAGGCACACTGGAGTGACACAAGACCAGACATTTTCCCTCCTTACCTCCTCAGACCTTGTCAGCGCAGCAGCAGTTGTAACGAAAATGTTTGTTAAAGCTGATCTCGTGAAACCGGCGCAAACCTTTGTGCAGGTAAAACTGTTGTCTCCTTTAGAGGAACTGGTTGGATCTGTTCGGTTTGTTCTTGCAAAGGTACCACAATTAACTCAACTAGGTAATTGAGGACCAGGCTGTTCTCCAGAGCAGGACCCACAAGCTGAGTGTCCCCTCTCTCCGGTAGCCTGCAGGTCATGCCTCCTCTCACCTGCAGTGCCTGCAGTGACGCTGCTCCTTCCTACGCCTCTTCTCTCATCAACTCCTACGCGCTTCTACCTGCCCTCTGCTCCACCCAAGCTTCTCTTAGAACTGCTGCTTTTCATCCCCTGCACGCTAGCAAAGGTCTCCTCCTCTCTTTTCCCACGTACAAGGGACGGTGCAGCCCTTTTCATGGAAAACATAATGTATTTCCCCTTGTTTGCTTTATGTCCCCATGTATTTAAGTTTTGACCCTCCAAAGGGGATTTTTCAACTTCTATGTATCTGGGCCCGACTGAGGTCAGAGAGGCATAGCATTTATTCACTGCCTTGTTGGATCGTCCCAGCTCGTTGGATCCATCCTACACCTTGGAGGGTTATCCAAGTTATCCTGAAATCACCATAATTTGTTGTCTTGGAAAGTTCCCATTGCTTACAACATTCACTCGGTCATTTTGTAGGCAATATTTACCCAAGAGCATCCACAGAGTGGGCCTAACTCTGACAGGTATATAACTCTGACAGGTATATACCCCTGTGGCCCCTTGGCATGACTTAGGGCACTTATGCAGTCTCCTCCCTGCTTCTTGCCCTATGCATGGATTTTTCAAAGTCTTCAGGACATAAACTTGGGTATACAGCTCTCATTGACAATTAAGAAGGCCTGAGATGTCACCCCAGGAGCTGGCATGCCACTTGGTCCTCCTGGGAGGAGACCTGCATCCTCCTGTTCATGTGGAAGACTACAGATGGCACCACAACGTTGCCAAGGTCTTCTGACATGGGTGCCTGAATGGGTTTGTTGCCAATCAGATTTCATTGCAGCTGCCAGTTGGTGCTGTATTCAAGTTAATAATAGATTGAAGGAAGCTCAAAGCAAGGAAAACTGCCTGGCACGACATGTCTGCAAGACGGTAAGGGTAAGAAGCTGCCATAGTGCCTCTGTTCCCTTCTGAGCATGTCCAGGGATGTTCATCCGAGAGGATGGTGACACTGCCTGGCATGGTAACAGAGTTGTCGGTCTCCTTCCATCAGCCACACAGCGGAGATCACCACCACCTGCTAGGTCCATTCCACCAGGCTCAGGTTGTGGTCTGGTGGCAGTGGTGGTTTCTGGGTAGGTCCCCAAATCATGCTTCCCTCTGTGTGGTTCTGCCATTGACCCCTGGGTAAGGAGCATCCTCCTCCTCCCTCTATACTGGGTGAAATATGCAGAGTTTTCAGCCAGGAAAGCAAGCAGTCTGTGCAACTAGGGGATAATTTATTTCAGCTAAGTCACGGTGTCACACACTCACTACCTTGCTTTTATTCTCCTTCCTTGAATTTCTTGTCTAAACTTTCTCTTTTGCTGTCAAATGTGTATTATGTTTCTCTAGTTGTGTTCAATTTGTCTGGTCATTATTTACCAGGTATTTTAGTATGTGAATGTAAGATAGATGTTTTACTGAAAAAAGATGACTATAAATAGCCTTGCATACATCAAATCACAGTTTAAAGAAAAACACGTGAATCCCCCAAAGGTGCATATATAAGTCACAACTGAAGCGGTTTTAATTTTAGCGATGAATGTAATCTTCTCAGAAGCGAAAATATAATTTATGTCATGTCAAATAGGTGACCAACATTTGACAGCCACCAAGTACAGGAATTTTTCAAAAGGTATGAGATCAAGGTGTCTAGTATTCTGAGCTCTCATATCTGGCCTACGTGCTTTCCTAGCAGTTGCTCTGATTTTTTTTCTGTTGGGTTCTTTCAAATTGATCGCAGGAGCAGGCATGTTCAAAAAGCTACTTCATATACACATATATGTACATGTGTACGTTCACTAGTCTGCCAGTGAAGCCGGCCAGTGACGTGGTGAGGGCAGCATCGCTACCGCAGAGCGGGGCTGGGATACTGGAGCACAGGTAGGCAGTGATGATCCAGAGGACTGGGAGGAGAGGAACAAGGGGAAATTCGCTGGTACCAAGCACGTGCATTTTTCCAACCAATGCTGAGAATTTCTGCTGGAAACCGAAAAGCAGCAAAAAATCAGGATGTGCTCTGCAGTGATGGGGGTGCTACTGATGGGATGCAGCTGTGGAAATCCCAGGCTGATTCTGAGATACACCATCTCCAGGATGGATAGAGAAGCATTTGTAACTCCTTTAGTTACCACCAGTTACCATTTCACCACTTGAGCTTCTTCTGGGTGAAGGCACCCAGGCCCGGTGCTGTGTACCAGCCCGGCCAGCCGTGCTCAGGGCAGATAAGCGCAAGCTGGAGAAGGTATGGGAAGCAGTTCCTCGGATGAGCAGGGGACCTGGCAGCTTAATTTGAGAGAGACAGCTTAGGGAGTGTAGCTCATTTAGCTCCTCGAGACAAATGCCGGGGGAGAAAAAAATGTGATTGCTCGCTCTAAATTTATCAGCGGAGGCAAATGCCAGAGAGGGAGAGGAACTATTTAAGGTGAAGGACAATGTTGGCATAAGAACAAATGAGTGTAATCTGGCTATGAATAAATTTAGGCTGAAAATTAGAAAATGGTTTCTAACTATCAGAGGAGTGAGTTCTCAGCTTTTTAATAGGAACTCAAGAAACCCAATTCCTATTCAGTCCAATTTGATAAGATTGTTAAAAAGCTGCCTGTGATAGGAGGAGACTAGACTACAGCTTAGAAGGTCTTCTCCGTCCCTGAGCACTGATGGAGGCAGGTTGACTCTATGGGAATCCTGCCTCGAATATTCAGTATATGAATATTCTTCATTGTATGAAGAAGTTTCAAAAGTCGTGACTCAAATTGTAAAGAGAGTGCCCCATATTTTTGATTCTTGGGACTTTAATGTCTCTCTCTGCCTCTTTTATGCACCTGTGAAATACAGAGGATAATTCCACCCCTCCTCCCCATTTAATCACACCGGCGTATTGTGAAAACACCCTCACTGTGGTATTATGAAAATACAATATTTACTGTTTGTGAAGCACTCAGGAGTGCTGTGAGGATGAGTACCAAAGGAAAAAAAGCTGCGCTGAAATTAATAATTTTGGCTGCACAGCTAGGTTTGAATTACATGTAGTAAATCACGCCTAGGGCAACACACTGAGTGAGAAGAAAATAAAATATTGAATAGCTGCTCATTAAGTGAACACCATCTATTCCGTGAACTGAATGAGGCAGGGTCCCATGGAAAATACAGTATGTGATTTTGTAATTGAAGATTAGAAAAGGGCTGAATTAAGGTTGCACATGCCTTTCCTTATGCCTTTCCAGCATCAAGGATCTAGGATTTATTGTTTTTTTTATGTGCAGCTGACCAATTAGCTATCCACATCTGCACGTAGCTCAGCTCGCGCCCCGTTTACTGCTGTGGGGCAGCTTCTTTGTGAGCGGCACAGAGGTGGTTGTCAGACTGTGCAGATTCTGGCACGATTCTTCTCCCAGAAGACAGGAGAGACTGCCTGGGCATATTTGAATAACTGCCCGTCCTCCTATCTGTCCAGCCTGGGCGCAGGGCGATGCTCCAGAGCGCGCCGTGTGAATACCCCCCACAGTACTCTGCCCTTGGCACACGCAGCCGGAGAAGAATGGGAGGGTTGCACCGGCTTGCCCACAATCGGCCTCTCAGAGCCGGGCAGAGAATAGCGTTCTGTCTTGCCGAGAAACTGGAAATTTATTTCATCCCAGCTTGGGACTAACCCCGTCTCTGGAAAATCTCTATAAATGCAAGTTGGAGGAGTGATTAAAACGTTGACTGTTGAGCCAAGAAGCTTGGGTTGCCCGGGAGAACGAACTTCCCTGTGAATTTGGAGGTGTAGGTGGCTTTGGGTGTGAAGCTGAGGCTTTAGGTGTGAAGCTCAGGCTTTGGCTGCAATCTTGGGACCACCACATGGGCTGCCAAGGTGGAGCAGGTATGGCCCCAAGGAACCCATGCCCATTTCAGACCTTGCGCTTTTCTTGAAAACAAGAGTTTGGAATAAAACTTGAAGATATCAACAAGGCAGCAAACATTTTGTCCGTATTTTTCAAACTAGTTGCAGAACTATGGGCTATACGCTGAAAGAGATGTGAACAGACCAGCATGGTTAATGTGAGTTATGACTGTGCTGGAAAGAGCTTGTGCCTCCAAGAACTGACCCCTGGCCACATCAAAACCTGATACCATTGTCTATAGCTTTATTTTAGCTGGAGCGTTTGGTGTGTCACCACCAAACCCTGAGAGCACAAGAATCTTCCTATTTTTAAAATAGCTTTGATTTAGAGGACAAACTTCTAGCATGATTAGCGAGTTTGAATTCTTCTTTTTCTCCACACCCGACTTTTCCCTCAGCTGAGGTCTGGTTCCCAGGGTGGGGATGCTCGGCTCCGTCTGAACACCCTGCGTTTTCAAAGCCGGCACTAACAAAGCAAGCCAAAACCTTGGCCGGTTCTGAAAATCTTGACTCAAACTCTTCAAAGGTTATCCAAGAAGCATGTATTTCTCAGCCTTGGGAAACAAGAATTATTTATAGGCTCACCCAGAATACTTGGCAGGGTATTTTTTGTGTGAGTTGGTACAAAGGAGTCTGGTGTGACTGTATGTACTACACAAAGGCAGACACACCCCATATTTAAAATATTCCTGTTTTACTGTAGTCAATCATATTTCCATGTTTGTTTGTCATCGTATGCATGCCTGTAATTATGTGCTGATGGCGCATTCTTACAAACTGAAAATATTATCAAAAAATACAGAGCTATCTCTAGATGCAGACCTTGGTTTTGACAGCAATGTTTACTATTGAATCACAAACCACAGAAAACAGTGATTTGCACAAGAACAGCTAATGCATAAGAAGTGTGCCGAACACTACTTTTGCTCAGGAAGAGGGAAGGAAGAAAAACATATTTATCTCAGTAGTGGTTAAACGATAGTGCAAACCAGTAATTACGTGTAAATTACGACCTTGCCCCCTTGCAGTCAGCTCCTCAGTAAACACGACTGCATTTAATTTCCATCCCCTCAGCAATAAACATCATTGTTTTCAGAGCAAGTTCAATGCTTCTCTTCAGATCTTTTTTCAATGAAAATGTGCGTTTTTAGACATCAAAATCTTAAATGAAATGCTGGGCTTTTTCAGATTTTGGGTATTTTCATCGAAATATAAAACTGGTGGTAAAATTTTAGCTTTTATAGATTCTGCTCTCTTTTCTATCACTAAAAGGCACTACATACAAGTTTTGAGGGTTTTTTTAACCATACGTATTTTTAATTTTTCATTTGACATTTCTGCAACATCTGGAGAAATGCTGAAAAGTTGCAGAAAATAAAGTGATGAAAGAAACCCTAACTTGGATATCATGTAATATACATGGAAATGAAAGCAAAATACAGGAAGAATGTAGGAGAAAAATAGGAGGGAAGCCCACAAAATTACATTTTAAGAAATACAGGTTAAGAACACATTTTTTTAAGATAATAGAGAATCTCACTGAAGTGGAAGTGACTTAATTAATGGAACTCATTTCAACTTCTGAACATTTCTAGTTTTTCTAATTATTTAAATAATAACAGCCAAATAAGATTTGAGTCTCAGCACTTGCATATTATCATGCATTTCAGTGCAACAAACTGTAGCTACACACGATTATCCTGCGCTATCAGTTGCTGAAGTGCTATTCATTATTTCCTACCTTAAGCTGTCCTGTAAATTTGCTTTGCACTGTTAAGCAGATACCAAGTTCCGCCTAGAGACAGAAACACTGCTGATGAGCAAAGGGGATCTTAATAGCTAAGTTTGTTGATGCTTATATTAAACTTCAGAAGCATTTTGAGGAAAAGACAGAAATCATTCTTCCATGAACAGTCACGTTGCATTTCTTCAGCATTTCCCCTCTAACGTTCTCACGCAGCAGAGAGAGGTCGTCTTGCTTTCAGTTCCCTGGCTCGGGTCAATGCAGAGCATATTTTGATGTAGAATTACCTGGAGCTAATCCCCATGCATTGGGCAAACCTAGAAGTGATCGTGGTGCCTCTTGGGGAACCCAAGTGCCTCGGTGTCTGTACCTGCACCGCGATCTCCCGAGGCTTCTAGTGGCATGTCCTGTGGCGGATGGAGTAGCTCCCGCCTGACCCACCACGTTAATTCTTCCCAGGAAACTCCTCTGGGATCTCTCCGTGGGCTCGGCGCGTGCTGCGGCGGCACGGGGATGTGCCGGAGGGTGCACTGCTGCATTCCCGTGGAGCTACTCCCCATCCATGTAGGTGATGCGTAGCAGGAAGGTGCAGTGTAACCCCCTGTCCCACCAGCCAACGTGAGTCAACAGCTCCACCGCGGCAGGGCTGCAGGCCTTTGTGGGTAGATGGGATTTAAATAATTGGCAGGGCCAGGAATGAAACCTGACTTAACTTGATTAAAGAGGAATCCTAGCTCGACTCTGCGCGTGTGAAATGCTGCTCGCTGGTGTTTTCTCTGCTGGAAACAGAAAAGGGTTTACTCCTATGACCTACCTGGAGTTTGAACACACTTTTCCCCACTAAGACACACCTTTAAATGCTTTGCAAATATCAGCAAACTCAGTTTCACAATGGGAGTTTCTGCTGGCAGGCGGGCTGCATCATCAATTTTGGGATGAGGAAATTAGACAGGATTGGTGACTGGCTCCAGGCCACATCCCCATCTCTGCGTGGCACTGGGAAGCCCTGTACAAAGATACCGGGGCTCGCACGGATTTATTTCAGAACGGGGCTCCGCCCTGGCTAATTAGTCTGCTGGGGAGCAAGGTGTATCCGGTGGGGCAGAGAGCTCTGCTAACGCAATCCTGCCTCCAGGCGCCTTGTGTGGGGATCCCATGGCTGGGCTGCAAAGCGGTTTGCATCCCCGTGGACCCTTCTCAGGCTCCAAGGACCTCACCAGGAGTGAAGTATATTTAGTGGCTTGAGGACAGCATTTCTGAGGACAGGTTTCCTGCAGCTGGGCTCAGAGCCGGAAGCTCAGCGTTCCTTTATTTTTATTTCCTTTTTCTTTTTCTTTCCTTTTTATTTCTCTTTTTAATTCCGTTTTACTTTTATTTTCTTTTGATTTTTATTTCCTTTTTATTTTTATGTCTATTTATTTATATTTATTTTAATTTATTATTATTGGTATTTTATTTTTTTTACTGAGCAGCAACAACAAGAAGGGTGTTAATTAAAAGGACCCAAGCCCTGAAAACGTGCTACTGTAGCTCGCGAAATAGTGAAGTCAGGAATTTGCTGTGACTCAGTGGCTGATTGTAAACTACAAACAGGGAGGGAGGGCCTGACTCAGCAGATGCCGGAGCCTTCAAAGGGGTTAGAGCCATTGCCAAGGAGTTCCACCCTTTTTTTCCCTCTTTAAATGTGTCTTAAGTATCTCAGTCTCGCATTACATTATATATAAAAAGCATGCGTGCTATTGAATTGGCACATCCAGAATAGAGAGCACTTAAACATCAGATTTTCCTGAAGGATTACGATTTGATTACATCTACATGTGCACACCATTTCATCACTGTGCAAGTAGCAAAATCCCTTCCATGCAGTTAAAAACCCTCAAGCTTTATTAACATAGTAGCTGCAAACATTTCAAAATAGGCACTCTAAACTAAAAAAAAAAACAAAAAAAATAAAACCAAAAAACCCAACCTAAATCTTCATCAAAAAAATATTTACAACCCAAACACACCCCTTGGACCACACCTTCCAGTCCCCCAGCATGCCTCCGGAGCTGACGTATCCCTGTGATTCCTCGGGGAAACTGCCCTCGTGGGAGTTCTTCATTGCAAGACGAGGTGCTTTCTAAGGGGCCCAAGCCAGCTCCCCACGCCTGCTGCCAGCCCCTTTCATGACTTCTGCCTCTGTGTAATCTTTTTAACCGAAAAGATAAAAACATAGGGAGTTGGTCTATACTTAAAAAAGTTGTGCTGGCATGGCAATGGTATAATTACGACAGCAAAATCCCTGCTGTGAGTTCAGTCCTACCATCAAAAGGCCTTTTTGTTGTTGTTATAATGTAATCTGTTCAGCGAACTGGTTTAATTCCTACCAACAAAACAACTTTTTTTTTTTTTTTTTTTCTTTTTTACTGGTATAAGCTGTTTCTCCGCTCAGGGTGTTGGCTGGTGCAGGACTAGTGCTACACCTCCATCGGGTGCCGAGGTGCCCGGGGGACGAGCCACCGTTTTCCCCCTCGCAGGTGAGGGCTGAGGCACCCTCTGCTTGCCAAGGGGATGAGGAGGCATGTGGCGACTGCTGGGTAAAAAGGGAGCTTCAATCCACCTTTCAGTCTGGCTCCTTTGCATAAGCCCTTTATGTTTTTAAGCCTGCGTCTTCACTCTGCAGATTTTTTTGGCTAGGATTAAGCTGGGCTGCCTGCACACCCCAGCACCATTTCTGACATTTGAAGGCATTTTTGGACTGATGCTGAGAAAAGCAATGATTTTTTTTCACAGGACTGTGAATTAAATCCTCAGGTTTTAACGTTCCCCCCTATCATCCCATCATTTCTGCAGGAAAATTTGTTTTAATCCAGCCTCTGGCTTTCTGTATATGTGAATATACTGAATTTCACCTGGTGGCTCGGTGACTCCTGGCGTGAAGTGCCACCAGAGAAATGCAGATCACAGAACCATGGAATCATAGAATCATAGAATGGTTTGGGCTGGAAGGGACCTTAAAGACCATCGAGTTCCAACTCCCCTGCCATGGGCAGGGACACCTCCCAGTAGACCAGATGCTCAAAATCAGGCTTTCACGCTCACACCATCTCCACCCCTGGGTCCATCCCTGCTGGTTTTGTGCGGGGATGGTGCACGTATTTGCACTTGTCAGATCAGGGGTTGCCTTTGCCAGACACACTGTCCCCATCTATCCCCCAGGGATGGGAACTGGGAGGTGGGTGGTCCACGGGCCAGCGATGGAGCAGGGTCTCTCCGAAACCATTGCTTACCCTATGAGGAGAGGTACAGCCATACTCATACAGGATTTATGACTGTTTCATAAATGCATGCAACCTGTTTGGTTTTACACACATTTCCTCAGTTTTCCTTTTAATCTAATTTCAATACTCTGTGGAACTGATATCAGCAATAATAAAATGCAGCAATGAGCGCTATATCCTCTGAGCCAGCACAGCCGTCGCCCTTTTTTTTTGTTGGTTTTTTTTTTTTTTTTTTTCCTTGAGAAACAAATGCTTCAACCTGTTTTAGCAAACCTCCTGGCCCTCCCACAGCAGATCACCGGAGCCATTTTCAGGGTATCGTATGCCAAAAAAAGCAGGGACAATCTGGAAGGAACAGGTGTATTGGCTCCTGTTGCCACTTGAAGAGGTAAACACCTAATTTGCTGCTACCGCAAAGGAGGTAAACATTTAGCGCACAGAAAGTTTCCTTCCCTCTGAGAAAGTCCCGCTGGTGTTGACCTAAATAAATTCCAACAGTCAATCTTTTTTTTTTCTTTTTTTTTTTTTTTCCTCCCCTCTATGTAACTGATTTTGTATTTCAACTGTTTGGAAACTTCTTTTTGCAAGCGAGTTGGATATTTTACTCTACAAAGGAGTTTTGGTTGGAAGGAACTGTGCCGAGGTGCGACCGTTTGGGCTGACCTTCTTCATGCTGGTGGTGGGCTTCAGGCGTGCTGTTCTCAGCTGCTACTTTCCAGGAGATGGTTTTCAGTCCAAACTGTTCTCAGGATGAGGGAAGGTGAAAAAGAAAAGAAAGTAATTTTTGCTGCTGATAGAAAAGGGGTATTTGAAGAGGCATCTTTTGAAGATTCCATAAATTACAGCATTTTGGAAAACTAATCAGACTTGGTGGAGATTTAGGGAATTAGGGAAAACTAGCGGGCATATCTGCATATGTTCAGTGTGCGCCCAGTGAAGCACCTGAGCTGAGCCTAGAGGGCCCATCCTGCCCTTCTTATGGCATCTCAGGGTTAATCATCTTCATGCCTTTAAATATAATTTTTGGTTTCTTTTCAGATTATGAGATGATTTCTTTGAACTGAAAATAGGGCCAAAAGTCTTACACCCTATCTACAGGGTTGTGTGTTTAGCAGTAGCTCTCAAAATCACAGTTCTCATTAAACGTGACCTGCAGCAGTTGTTGGTTTTGATCTGATTGATATCTAGCTCTTTTCTTTTCTCTGCAGCGTTTTTGTAATTCTTTAGACCGTGTCTGCAACGACTTGAGTCTTTCTGAGGTTTGCATTCAATTTGCAAATTGTACATCTGAAGCTGAAAAATAAGCTCCGTATTTTTGTGGTAAAGCGAGGTTTGCCAGGCCCCTTCTGAAACGACAGCAATGTTTTGTGGTTTGTTTCAGTTAACATGGGCTGCAGTCAACGCGTGAACCTTTTGGTGCCCTCACTGAGTGCACAACCTCCTTCTCTAGATGAGTATATTAGCGCAAGGTGGTGGTTTTGTTTTTTTTTTTTTTTTTAAATAAGTGGAGAGCTCTCTGGTTTCTAGTTTTGGCTACGAGGTTGTAAGGCGACTGTGCCAATACCATCCTTCAGGACATCTGTGAACAACTGTGTCTTTCCCCCACTGTTGTAGCCACTCAGTTTTAAAGTTCCGTATTCTGTTGCTCGAGCTCTTAAAAGATTTTTTATGTCACGTCCACTGGGCATTTTTCACAAGCTTGTTGCTTTAGACAGCGAATTTATGGATGGCGTTTTGGGGAAGGTATGCTGCAGATGGCAGCATCATTGCTGTGGTCAGTGTGTGCACATTTTTATGCTTTTTTTGGGTTTTTTTGTGTGGTTTTTGTTTTTTTTCTGGTTTTGTTTTTTTTTTTTCTCTCTGAGAAATGATATTTAAATGACTTTTTTTTTTAAGCTTTAGCCTAACACCTCTTTCCAGAGCTGCTTAGACTCTCTTAAGCTTCTTTCTGTTCCCCAAATCAGACATCTCTTTATACCATCCAAATTTCTTGCATTTTTCATGCTAAATACTCATTTGCCAAGTAAGAGTTTGCAGAGCCAGGGTCTCCCTGTGGGAGTGTTGAACATGTACAAATGTCAGTAGGTATTCCAAAGAGCACCTGCCAGAGCCCTGCTGGGGCTCTACTACATCAGACCAGTGCCAGGCACCAGAAGTCTCTCCAGAATGGTTTCTTCTTGGGGGGGGTTTGTGTGTGTGTGAATTTATTTAAAAAAAAAAATATATTTACTTCTAAGCAGTTCTTCTGTTTCTCTTGCAGTGAACCCAAAAGAAAAAATGTTTTTTTTCTCTTACCTTCGTCTATTTAGCACCTCCTTCTGCTTTGGCCTGGAAGAAGGAGAAGCTGCCAGAGGGTGGATTGCCGACTGGCAGCTCTTCCAGTTCTGTCGAGATCTGTAGTCCTTGTCCTAGGAAGATATTTTCAAATTCCTTCTCACCAGCTCTTCACTGAACTTATGCTCCCTCTCATTTTTATCCCACTGATGATTCCCTTTCCTTTGATACTGCCTTTCAAAAATGATTATCTATCCACACTTTATCTGCATACTCCTTTATTGAGGAACAGTTACTTCACATCTCTATTATACAGTATTCTAATACCTGTGTCGTTTCTCTGAAATTATTTTACCTTTCTTTCATTTTGCTAAAACATTAAATGGCATAGAGCTATGACCTAGAGCCAGAGAAAACTCATGAGAAACATTGCCGTCTCTCCGTTTCCATTTATCTTCTAAAACCTATCAAAGAACTAACTTCCTTTCTCTCTTAACGTGTGTGAAGCTGGGTTTGGTTTCACTCTTGTTTCTTATGTGACTCAGAGCTGAATGTCTTAGAGAAATTCAGGATTGTTACCTCAATGCTGGTGCCTTTATCAACAAAACTTCCGATTTTTTAAAGTTATCAGTGTTGTTTGGTATGATCTGCTTTCCATAAACGTGTTGTTTGCTAGTACTTCTGTTACGAGCCTTAAACTCAGAACTTATATATGCTCTTCTGCTCTGCTCCTGGGGTCTCTGTCAGAGCAGCAGGCTGGGTCATTTATGCTTCCAGTCATTGGTGTAGCATCAATTCTCTTCCAGGTAACTGGAACTTATGACTGCTTTACTGAAAACCAATATTAAAGGTCTGATGGACTTCTCCACCAGCTCTTAACGCGTTGAGACTACAAGTTACCTGGACCAGTTCATTTCCATATGTTTAACCTTATGTACCTCGATTTCACTTCTTCTTGAGTATTTCTGCCTCCGCTGCTGACCTTTCCACGGTTCTTAACGGTTAGCTGACACTTATTTGTTGCTCTCAGCTTTCAGTCTTTTTAAATTATTATCCGCATTCTTATGGTTGTTTTATCTCATTTTTTAAGCAGGTTGACATTTTAATCGCACTTTTTTTGTTTAATAGGGTAGTTATTATTATATATATAGTGTATATATATTTATATGTAATAAAATTTATTTCTTAAGGTCTTTTTCAGTACACAGGAAAATTTTCTTAAGCATTTCCCAGCTATTATTGATATTTTTGTATTTAATTTTCCTCTTCCAGGTGATTTTGTGCATAACTGTTCTTTGCTTTGTGAACTTGGAACTTCCACAGAGCCAAGCGTATAATTCTGTTTGCACATAATTACATCTGTTAAATGACCTAAGCAACAGCCAATTTCTATTCTCTGAGCAGTTTTTCTGTGGCGGACTGAGATGTAAGGCAGAATTCCTTTTGTGTGGATACAACTTGTCCTGACTGTGAAAACTGACACATAAAATGTCTTCAGGACACTTTGGTGTTGGCACCAAGGGACACTTTTCACACTGTTTGAAGCCTGTGTCAGTGCAGCTTTTTGTACAGTTTGAGCAGACGCTTAAGGAAATGGGCATCTTGTGTTCTGTTGTGGTTGCCCAGGCTGCCTGTTGCCTCTTGTGCTTGTGCAGTTGGGGCATTCAAGGCATCTGTTTCTCAGCTGTCCATGACCCAGGAATGGGGAATGACAGTGAACCCCTTTGTGACATTTGTGCTCACTGAAACCTTCCTAAATTTGAGGTGAATCTTAATTTCGAAGTTCTTACTATGAGGATCTTCTTATCAGGTTTCGACGACATAAATTAGTGTGAATTTGGGCTCCTACATGAGTGGTCGTAGTTTCTTTTGTCTTTGACCTTTCTCTTCAGGTGTCAGAGTGATGTAACCAATTTTGTTCCAAACATCTTTATCTTGAACTCAAAATGTATTTTTATTCCTCCTTTCTCGATTTCCTCCTTTTTATTAGCATCATGTTCTTTGGTCTAGTCAGCAAGCAACCTGGAAAGTTGATTTCGTTTCTACTGAGGTGGGGCTGGCCTGAACTCTGCCAGTCCTCCTCCCTGTTCAAGGTAAGACAAAAGTTCCACGAATCCAGTTCTGTTAGATACTCACTGTGTACCTCCTGATTTCTTCAACAAAATATCAGGAATTGTCCTGTGGGTGATAGTCAGCATCCTTACACACCTTCAATTCAACTTCAGAGTTGATTAGTTTTGTATAATTTTAAAAGAGCAGGTTTGTGTGGAGAAAAAGTTATTATATAATTAAAAAGTTTTATGAAGCACACAAGAAAACTGAATTAAGATGGCACAGGCAACATCTGTTGCAGTGCATTACAATTTTTGAATGCTAAATATAGAATGTGTTTACAATGTTTTGTGTACATAGCATATATATCAGGGGGTGTCAAACCTCTTTGTTTTATATGTCCCTATAAATTATCATGCTGAAGTATGAATTTAGCTGGAACTTTTCATGCTGAAGTATGAATTTAGCTGGAACTTCTCCTAGACACTCTCATAGACCCCTTAGAAAAAAACCCAAAACCCCAGAGATCCTAACAGGGGTATGTGAACGATCAGTCAGAAAAACCTGACATACAGCAGGGACTCGTTCAGTTATGCTGATAAAGCCTTTTCTGAAAAACAGATATAATACTTTTCCTAAAAATTCTGGATTGCTCTAGTCTTATCCAGTGGCTTGTTTTGCAGCTGAACTCACAAATAAGCGTACTTTATCTCTGTTTGCCGGTGGAACATCGTTCGCTGGCTGAGTTGCAGCTGTTGATGTGGTCTCTGTTACAGCTTAGCTTTGTCGTTAAGTTCCTAGTTTTTGAAAAGGACTGGGAACAAGTGAGGACGTGGTGAGCGGTCCACCAGGGCACTCTTCCCTGTGCTTGGGACGGGGGCTGTGCGGTGGCCATGAAGCCGGAGCCTTGGCACGGCCTCCCCGTGCTGTTCAATCACAGTAATTCAGCCTAGAGCCGAAGACAGTGTTAATCACAGTTCATCCTTGTTGGCAGAAAGGGCAGGGGGAAAAGCAAGCATATTTCATCACTAATACCAATTAATAATAACGCGAGTTTAGCTACAAGCGGAGGGAAGGTGGGAGAGGTGGAGGAGGAGAGCTGAAGAGGTCTGAAGCAGGCACGTGGTCTGCTGCTGGTGGAGCCAAAGTCTTGAATTTCTGCAGCAAAGTGATTAATTTCTCCTTGGCAGGTGACTAACTCTGTGCGGCTTCCAGCAGAGGCTGCCAGAGTTGGACAGAAACCTGCTAAAGGTGCTCAAATACTCCAAATGTGGAGGCTGGATGGGGAGGCAGAGGTTTATTTAAAAAAAAAAGAAGTCTTTACAGAGTGCTGGCAGGATAAGCAGGGTCCAGAGCTGATGGGTGGCTGTGGGCAGGGGAGCAGGGTAATAATGAGGATTTTAAAGGAGAGCCAGGAACTCCTGAATTTTAATTTGAGGGCTCACGCCAGCTCTCTCCCAGATCCTGGGCAAGGTGAAATCCGCTCCTGTTGAAACCACAGGGAGTTCTCGCATTCATTTCAGCAGGACCGGGATGTCACTTTTCTTGGAAAAGGAATAACGTTGTCTGAAGAGGGGAGAGAAGCCTGGGAATAAATTAGTTACCTTTTACAGTGATTCAGCTATACGTTGCTATCACTGCTATGAACCACATCCAACAATCCCTTGCGCATATACTTCAAGTTAACACTAAAGTTTATTTAAAAAATAAAAACCAAAGTAACAGCTCAAACCACTGGCTGATATCAACACGAGCTGAAAGGCTCTGCACGGCCATACAGCGCAGCGTCTTCTGGTCCCATTACATTTTAGTGCTCCTCCCATAGTTGCCGAGCTGTTAACTTGCCAGAAATGTCTTCAGTCCATCGTAATCAAAAAAGTAAATATTTAATACCTTTTACCCGGCACTTAGTGCGGTTGGAGATGCAGTTGCAGTGTCTGCCCCAGCGTTAGAAATTCCAGTTTTTACACGTTGAGCTGGGAGCAGAGCTGAGGAGGAGTGCGACGGGGAGAGCAGGGGTGAGGGAATGGTTAACTCTCCACTGGATGTTGGCTGGGTTTCTGGGGTTTTTTTTGCAGACAGGGCAAGGCTCCATTTCTGGCGGGGAGGGAACTGCTGATCACATCCCAGGGAACAGGGACCAGAAGTGCCTTGTCACTGCCATGGGGGTCACCGGCTTTTCTTGTGGTTCCCGCTCATTCGTGTTGCTGGAAAATGAAACAATTCCCCATGCATTCGGGAAGTAATGCTGGTTTCAAAGGAGCATACATGAAATAATTAGCTTCCTTGTTTTACAAAGTGTCGGGATAGGTGTTTTTTTCCACACAGGCAGGTTGCTCCAGAAATGACAGGGGCTAATGAGTAAGACGTCTCATAATATGTGAGAATTAAAAGGTTTCTGTTTGCATGGGACTCTGAAAACCTTTTTTTTTTTTTTTTTTTTTTTTTTTGTGGGTTTTGTCTCACATAGGTTTATATCCTTTTAGTTTCACTTTAGCTTGTTGTATTTGAGTGTGCCCCAGAGTGAGAACCACAGGGCTGGATTTGGCGTACGATAGAAATGGTGTGAAACAGCAAAGCCTTTAACGAAGCCCCCGCTATCACCGGGCGTCTGGCTGCCTTTGAGAAGGGTCGGGCTGCTCAAGGGCACGTACCACAGAGCAGCAGGGCCCTGCGGTACACATGCCGTTTAATGTCGAACTGCAACTATGCAAGGGTTTGGGGGGGTGAAATTTCACAAACATTAAGTACAATTTCAGAAAATCACCAAGATGATTATCAGTGAAAGATGCAACTGTGAAACATTTCAGTATCCCGAAAATAATCTTTTATGAAATTACTATTAGCTTAAATTCCACGCAACTTATGCTAGGATTTGTGTTACACACAATCATAAAGAATCAGGAAAGGGCAGGTGAATAGCAAGGTGACAACTTTTCCAGATAATACACAGTTGTTTAGGATAGAGGAAACCAGGACTTAAATAAAATACCCTTACTTTTAGAGTGGAAAATGAGGTCATTTCAGAGATTTCAGTTATTACCATTCAGCCAAAAAAAATCTTGGAAATAAAGTAGATAATTTTCAGAGAAATCTCATATTCTGATTCAGAAGGATTATAAAGGTAAGTAGGACTTTACGAATGATTAGAAAAAGAACAGAGGAATATAATAATACCACAATATAAATTCATGTACCCATCCCATATAGTAGACATAGTTCTGGTCGGGCCAATTCAAGAAATGATACAGCAGAATTGGGAAAAAAAAAAAGAGCTTTAAGACAACCACAGTAATTTGGCACTCTTTGGCTTGGAAAAGATAAAGTATCATGAATGGAATATTGCAATTTTTTATAATATCTTAGAGGTATAAGAGAGAAAATTATGCAGATTGCTTGCTATGCTCTTAGACCAACAGATTCAGAGGCACACATAGACATTATTAGAGTGCAGTATAAACACAAGGAAAACCTGTTTCACGCAGTATATAATTATGTAGAATTCATTGTTACTGAATGACGTGGAGATAAAGAACAGAAATAGTCTCAAAGGTATTAAATGAAAATGGGAAGATTAGTCCCTCTGTAGCAAATAAACACAATACATCACTCAGGTGTGGAAGACTCTAAGTCAGAGGTGGCTGGTCCAGGAGAAGCCAGACCAGGGAAGGGATCGCTCGGAGTTCTTGCGTTCCCCCCGCAAGCGTGGACCGCAGCCGCTGGAGACAGGAGATGGCCACTGCAGCACACCTCACCTTCCCGCTCACCCGCTTCTCTAGTTCTGCGTCCACATTTTCATTTTGGAAATTCAGATTTGCTTACTGATTTAATAAAATCAGATCAGGATAAGTTAGAATTTCCTGTGGGACAGACCGTCCTGATTTTGTGTAATTCTTACAGCTGTGACACGAATCAGTCTTATTTGCATTGAAGAGTGAGCCGGGCTGCGTTGAAAAGGAATCTGTGATTTCTTAGGGAGGAAGTTTGTCTTTAGAAGTAAAATAATTTTCTCTCTGAAGCCAGACAACGTAATGCATAATAGTTTTGACCCTCTGTGATATTAATGTTCATGTGAGTGCAAGCTGCACCTGGAGAGGGGTCTAGCTGTCAAGAAGTAAGCGATGAGCAGGCTTTGGCAATACATTCAGCTTCAAAGGAGGGTTACAAAACTTAGGATTCTCCCCCAACCGTGTCATGTGCACATAACGCCGCAGTGGCTGTAGGTGTGTCCCAGTAATGCCCCGTGGACAGCTGTAGCAGAGGGCAGCCGTCAGGTCCCCCCCCACCCCGAGACAGCCGTGCTCAGACCCACACCTCCTGTGTACCAACAGGGAGCAGGGACACTGCCCATGCAGGCGCGCTAATTTGCGTTAGAAATTACCCCTGGCTTTTCCAACAGTTTAACTAGGTCAGTTAGGGGTGTGATTGTTTAGTCTAATAATTAGCCTTGCGAACAGGCACCTCTTTCCTGGGGAACGAACTAGGAGAGTAATAATACTTCTATGCTCATAAAATGGAGTCCAAAGGAGATGGCTTTTATCTTTTTAATGCCTGTGTGTGGATACAGCCCGGCAATGTATAACCCTAGAAATAGATGGCTGTATTTTTCCTTCCAGTTTTTCAATTCAGTTCCTAGTATTGATATTACAACACAAGTGCTAGAGAAACTGAGGCACGTGAGACATCATAAACTCATCTCTACTGTGGCACTGACAGGAAACCAGGAGCATCACAGGGTGAACAGAGGGGCGTCTTCAGATCGTTAACTTAAAAAAACCCACCCAAAAACCAGACACCCACACCCACGCTGTTATTCAAAAACCTGAATATCCTCAGGAAGTAGTGAGTCATCACTTGGCCATTGCCCTTTTTTCGTTACGGGGTTTCCCGAATGTAAAATTTAGGCTTCTTCTTCCCTTCAGAAAAAGTACTTAGTACCACTGGGGAAGGAAAAGCCATATTACGATTATTAGCAGTACTACTACGGCACGGAGGAAAGTAACTCGGTTTGTTAACGTGATGGATGAGCATCCAAAGGATTTGGCCACCGGATCCTCGGCTTGCGAGAACCGGGGGAGATGTTTCACAACGTGGCTGGCAAGTCTGAGCGGCGGCTGGTCTGTGTGGTGCTGCGAATGCCCGGCGTGACGCTGGAGGTGGGGTGCGGGACCGCGGCCCCTCCTCGTCCCGCGCCAGCCGAGGTGGGGGCTGAGCCACATGGGTGTGGGGAGCTGCACCAACAGGTGTGTTTGGAAGAGGAGGCTTGGAAGGGCCCAAACAAGTCGCCCAACATATTTTTAATAGGTTATCGCCAAAAAATAAATGACAAGAGGATCAGAGTTGTTGCCTCAAGAAGGTCATGGAAGTCGTTTGTGTTTTAAAACATCTTGTTAGTGTACATTGTGGCATTACTATTAACGTAACCAGTACTCCCTAATATAATACATCTAATTATATGACGTGACCCTCATCTGATGACTTTTGCCAATTATATCTGACAGGGGTATATTAGATGAGAGGCCATGTGTTACAGCAATTTCAAGAGATGTATGTAACAGCGTATGTTTTCAAAAAGAAAATATCCACTATGTTATTTGCCGTGATTAAGTAGCTACCCAATGCAATTGTAAGGTAGGGAAGCAAGCCTTTCTGGTTTGTGAATTATGCCTCTGCTGAGTCATCGCTGTTTTTTTTAAAGGTTTATTATGAATGAAGGGCTGGGTCAATGCCAAATTCCATGTTTCTGGCTGCTTCTTTTGTTCCCTTGCAAGTTATTCAAATTCCTGGAAACAAGTGTCTGAAAATGAAAACTTCTGAAGTTGCAGAAGTATCTTAAACTCAAAACTTCATAACAACCACCACAAAAGGCATGACCTTATGGACCTGAATAGAAGATCCTACCAAAAATGAAGAATGTGACATACGCTCTCATATGACAAAATTCTGTCATTTAAAATTAATATGATGGCCGACTACGGGAAATCAAAACAAACCAAGCTATCAACATTTTCTGCTGTAGAACAGAGATGCAGCCTCATATGAGAATGTCCGGGCAGAGGATAAAAGGAAAGTAAAGGCATCCTCCACTTCCTCTGAAGGTATCAGGGGATAAGAAGAAGTGGGTAGAGATTAGAGGGCTATTCTTGGTGCCTCCTGTTGCTGCCCAGACAGATGCTGAGCAGAAGGGTTTCAAAATTCATGGGCTAGAGAGAAAAGACAGACAACACAGGAGAAAGGAAGAGAAATACATTTTATCTGATGTTGTTGTTTAATGTAAACGTGCACATAGACTTTTGGACCTCAAGGGTTTGCCCGCAGTGCTTACCTGGAGCAGCGTTCTTCCTCGTACCTGTGCTCAGGCCAAATGTACCCGGCATTGCAGAGAGAGCTGGAGACCCCGAAACACATCGCTGTGAGGAACTGGGAGTGCTGGATTGCTATCTCCCCGGTCTGGGCAGCCGCAGAAACCAGGCCCTGACACAGGAGACAGGTTGCCCTCCTTGCTCTACTAAAAGCGAGGTGGTCCCAGCACGACAGGTTGTATGTGGAAGCTGCTGTGGTCCCTCCCTGCTGGGTAGAGCCCAAGTCTCTATCATCATTAGGTGTTGCATATTTTCAGGGCAGGTGGGTAGTGTCAGGCTCCTGGGCATGCATCTATGGAGGGGGTTCGGATGCGGAGGTGGCTCTGGGCTGCTGGGTCCTGGCTGGGTGGTGGCAGGGCTGGCACGTGGGGCGGCAGCAGTAGCCTTGCAGGGGGCAAGCAGCTGGGATGTACGTGTGCCGCTAAGGGACTTCTACTCTGTGTCAGACAGTCCTACATTTTTTACAGATCCAAACCCCAACGCGTGCTGGGGCTTTGCTGGGATGACGAGCGAGATGCTCTGCTTCCTTCCAGCCTATGAGTCCTGCCCCTGAGGCGCTCCCAGAGCCTGCCTGTCCCCACGTGCAGGAGAGCAGCGAGTCCTACCCACACTCTCCTTCACCGGGAGACTGGCGCATTAGTCTGAAGCACTTATCGGAGATATGAGAAACTTGCATCCAAATCCCTTCCCTGCTGGCTGGCACTCAGATGTGCCTGTCTGTTTCCCAGGAAAGCTTAATTACTCCACTTCAGGGTATTCTGGGACAGATGTTCTCAAAATCTCCAGTTTAGGTTTTTCAACTTTGGCTAAATATTTACATTGTTAAGCTGCCCCTACCCTCAGCTGAGTGTAAAATCACTCAACTTTGTGGTAACTTTCTCTTTTGCTTTGCCCCAATAGGTACCTAATTGCTTCAAGAAAAGTGGAGCAGTGTTAAGAGGAGGGACAAAGCGAGCCCTCTGAATACCCACTGCAATACCTAGGCTAGACTACTGTGCTGAATATTAGAAGCTGGGCGTTAAAAGCCTTCGGGCAAAAAAAGACTTCTTCCACCTCTCACGTGAAGTCTTTAATCACGAGATTATAGGATAAAAGGCAGTGTGGGTGAGGAGGGAGCATCATGTTCTCGCTGTATTTTGTGGGAAAAGCCTGTCTTAGGTGTTGAATGCCAAAATAGCATTTGTGGTCGAGAGCACTGTTAGCAGAAGGAGATAATGTCCTCTTGGCATGGGATCACCTAGAGTCTCTTAAGTGCTTAAACTTTGCATCTTTCCTTGACTTGTCTGAGATAATTCGGGCAGCTCCCTATCCAGCATGCAAACTGGAGGATGCCTCTGAAGACAAGCGCAGACAGACATATCCGTTCTGCCTGTGGTCTGAGCTGGCCAGATGAGAGCCAGCTGTGATCCAGCAGCTGTATATGTGATATTAGTGCGTTGCTGCGCTTGAATCAACGCATCTGGCTGGAAGGCAGGGCATATTTGCTCAGGCGCAGCACAGCTAAATGGCCTCTCAACCACAACTGGCTTGCGTCCAGCCAGCTAAGAGCCCGGCCAGAGGAGCCCAGGTCTGCCTACACCTACCCGTATAAAGCCGGTTATTAATTAGTGCCAAGCTGTCCGCTTGCTCTAAGGAGTCAGGGTGCCCGACTTAACTTCCGATTGACCAGGAGAGTTCAGGTCTGAGCTGAACTGGTCTAAAACCTGCATTGGGACTTGCAGAACATAAAAAGTCCTCTATTGTGGGCTGTGATCTGTGGCCACTGGCAATCTAGCTTTGGCAGTGGGAAGACCGACTCTCACCTGAATGTTGAATAAGTACTCCAGCACATAAGCCTGTATCATGAATTTTGTTCAGATGTGCCTGTTGCCTTCAAGTATGTTGTTTCCAGGAGCAAGTGTTCTGATTTATTCAGAGTTTATTCAATGTCAGCTCCTAAAAGTTTAATTCGCTAGCACCAACTCAGGTGATAAACATTCAGGTGTAAACGTTCACCCAAGAAGTTGCTGAACCCTTTTTTTTCCTGGCACCCAGATACAAGATAAGATCCGTACTTAGCACTGGGGAAAAGTTATTTCCTTGTTTCCTTTAATCACTGCAGTGGAAGTTGATTTTTGGAAGGTAGCAGACGTCAGTTCCTTGCAGGTTTTGGTTATTGGGTATTCCGTGCTTCATTTTTGCATTCCTTCAGCCAGTGGTGTAGTGCTGTATACTGTAGGAGACACTCAGGTTAAAGACATGAAGGATATGTTAAAGAAAAATTAGAAACATCGCAAATGTTGCATTGATATTGTGCATTTTTGTCCGAGATACTGACATATATAACCATACTTGCCAAACTCTTCTAACTAGTGTGTGTGTATGTGATTTAAAAATGCAAGCAACCCCATCAAAGGGCCTCTAGCGTTTTGATTCTCTGAGAAATGAATAATATTCAGCACATTTTTTGGAAACCGCATTTAAGTCAACCCTGAAAGTGGGGCTGGACATTTAATATTCAGAGAATTTTAACAGCTTCAACATGAAGTAGGAAAAAGTGGAGTTGCATTTGGGATCCTGCTGTCTGCCAAAATAACACTCTCGTGTTTTTCATCTTCACAGCACTTTGCAGAGAATGAACGGACGGGCGTAGGTGCTTTAGACTTCAACTAGAAGCTTGGTGGTGCTTCATGTATATTTCATTCACGAGTATACAGAGCGGCTTCCTGATTTAGCAGCGTCGTGTACCTCAGTGTAGCCCGAGAGCTGGCCCACAGCCTGAATCTGGTCCCGGGGCTGTTTGGCTGCTCGGGCGCTGAAGCTGCATGCCGGGGATGGGCGTCCCGGCAGGGGCTGCGGCAGCAGCTGGGAGCAGGGGAAGCTGATGAGACAGCCCCTCTGCGTGGAACGAACGTGTCCATACAGTGCCTGTGCCTGGGGGAGCCTCCGAGGCTCCAGACCTGGATGCCCTGGCTGTCCAGGCTGGATTGCTTGACTGCACATTGCAGTTTCCACAGGGCTCTTGTTTCACTCAGTGAAGAGCTGGGGTTTTTTTACTATTAGGACATTTTTCTGATGTTACCAAAAACATTAGGGACATTGATTTACTATCTTTGCAGCTTCCCTGTGCGTTTGGGTGATGGTATTATTCCTGTTTTGCAACTGAGAAAATAAGGACAAACTCGGTGAAAATATCTCCTGATGTTTGTGTTCCTTTCTGAGGCACTGAGACCCTGGGTCGCAGAACACAGAATTAAGTCCAGGCATCTTTGCCCACAGCCAGGAGCACTCCTCCTCACTGCTGCGTGTCCACCCCATAGCCATTGCTGAATATCCACCTATGTCTGACGTATGGAAAACTGGGAACATGCGATGGGCTACCAATCATTCCCATGTGACTTGCTCTGAAAACATTACCTGGTATCAGAAAGGGCCCTTCTGGCATATGCTCAGAGAGAATCATATCTCTAAATAGCATTTCTTTTTAAGCAATGAAAACATTTTTCCTCTTTCTCTAATCTTCTGCATTGTTCCCCTCTCGGTTTCTGCGGCAAATGCGGGAAGCCTGCCATGGACAACATTTGAATTCACTGCGTAACCCAGCTCTTTCCAGGTGCACTGACTGAAGCACCAATTGTACTTGAAATAAAATAGCATGTGACTGACCAGCTTTAATTCCGCATTTCCTATCATTGGAGAGTTTGACTTGGCAGTCTCAGCAGCTCTGTTGTGCAATAATTTATAAATGTACCAGTAGATCAGGTAGAGAATATTTGGAGAGGGATGTGGACGTGTTTATGTTCCTGAAACTAACAGCCCAAACACCGTGTGATGTAAGCAGACAAGCACCCTCTTTTTACAGAGGAGGAGAAGGGTGTGGGTTGATAAAGTGACTGGAAGCCAATAGCTGGATTCTCAGCTGTGCTCAGCTCGTGTTTTCAGTATTTAAAGGACACACAGGCAGTTCCCCAGTCTTGGACCTGCCAGGCATCCAAAAGCTTCTCAGTTGCTGCCACAGAGCAGAGGTTTTACTGCCAGTGAAGGGCAGGCCGGATCTCCTGCCCTGCTCTTTCCCTGTGGAGGAAGACTGGGTGTCCTGGTTTGAGGTAGAACAGAACCAATTGTCTTTTCAGTAATCTTACTTTTCAGTTAAGCCTCTTCTAACTCTCTGAAATTAACGGTATATTTTTCAGACAGTGTCCGCTTCTAGCAGATAACCTCTGATGTTTATAATGAATACTAAGGGATGGTATGCAGAGAGGCTCTTGCTTGTACTTATTGCTATAACTTTGTTATTTGCCCCATTGGAGGGTTGGAAGCGGAAAATCATAGAGGGGTCCCACCTGTGGGGAGGAGCAGACAGGACAGGTGGCCCAAAACTGACCAACGGGGTATTCCATCCCATCTGCCCCATGCTCAGTATAAAAGCTGAGGGATCAAAGGGGTCAGTCTCTTTCTTCAATGGCCAGGAGGTCCGAAGAGGACCCTGTCTGGTCATCTGCCTTTGATCTTGATCTATGTGTTCCTGAATCCAGATCCAGAATCCAGTTCCCGTCCATAACTGAGTCCAGTCTGGGACTTTCCCAGTGCCTGCCAGTGACGTGATCGTCATCCTGGAAGCTTGATACAGGGCTTGTATATATTGTATATATTTCATTATTGTCTTTTTAATATTATTATATTTTTTATTATTAATAATATTTCATTAAAGTAGTTTTAGTTTTCTTTTCAACCCCTAAGTCTGTGTCTCTCTTATTCTTTTCCTTTTCTTCTGGGAAGGGAGACAGGAGTTAAAGAGAGCATCTCTCATTTGTTCAGTGGCCAGTCCAAAGCACGACACTGGGATACCATTGCACTAGCTGTGCTGGTCTGTGGGACCAGAAGACCTCTTCTTCTGGTGGGGATCCTCAGCTGGGCCCTGAAGGTTTGATTCATTGTTGGATCAAGGTGAAGATCTGGCCCAAAAGCTTTTGCGTCACAGGTTTGCACATTGATCATTAGAGCACAGATTTATGCAAATGCTGGGAATAGCAAGAAAAGGTTGGGTTTTTTTTTTATCTTTTTCTCTGTTAGCAGAAGAAAATGGAAAAGGGAGGTAATCTTTTCTCCTTTAATTGTGTGGTCCTGCTCTATTGAACTTAATGGCTATTCCTATATGCTGCTCAATGGGAGCAGAATCAGCAATGACTGCCTCCCGTTAGAGTAACATAGTCTGAGTGGATTTCCTCAGCTTTCTGTGTGGACACGTTCTGTCTCCTTGGTGTGATCTTGCAGGCTGCTTGTGATATGGAAGAGAAAAAAGAGGAACAGTGAAAAAATAATAACCCTTTTCTACTTGTTGGGACGGAATAATCATGGACTGCTGGTCCCTGGTGAAAAGGGGGGCAGCTTTGGAACCTGGTTTGTTCCCCAAGGCCATGCAGAAGACACGGAGAGGCTTAGATCCCCCCATGAGCAGGGATTACTGCTCTGCGCAGCCCCAGGTGGGCAGGCAGGTTCCTCCGCTTGAAACTTCATATCCGCTCTATATTTTGTCATTCATTTTCACTAAACTGGTTCAATGCGGCCACAAAGTTGCCTCTGGGAAAGCAGTGTTAAACACCGCGCAGTTCCGCAGTCCTTGGGCATCTCCCCTGCCCTCCTTGGCAGCCCATGTGCAGGCAGCATTCCTCACTGCGTCTCGGCAGCCACAGTTGGAAAAGCTCTTCCTTTCCATCGGACTCTGTGCTGATGTTGTGCAGTTTCCCTGTCCTAACAGGGAAGGGTGGTGGTTTGAAAACTGCTCTCAGATCCTCTGCTTTTAGCTCTTGTCAGCACACAAAACTCTTCACAAGAACCACTCAGAATTCTAACACGTACAGAAAATCAGAGCTTTGACCTTTGTCGAGGCAGATTTCATGACGTTACAACTGACTAGTTGAAGTCTCCATGTTAGATGGGCCCTAACCCGCGTTTTCCTCTGCTCCCCCAGTGCCTTTGCTAACGTGCTTTTCTGCTCGGCAGGTGCTAACCAAGTGGACAAATCAACTAATATAAGTAGATTGAACTAAGAGAAATTGGGCCTGAATTTAGTTTGGGTTTTGCTGTTTCTTGTCAGACAGAGAAAGAAACCCACCTTTTTTCTTTTTTTTTTTCCTTATTCAAATTAGCCAATAACAGCTATCACTCCTCTCTGCAGACTTCACTTCCTTGTTAGCCTGAGACCATCACTGCCACAATGAATAATAATACCGTAATTCTTCATGGTGTTTTCAACTCCAGTAGTACAGGCTTATTTTTTCAACAAATACTGACTCTTTGCTTCTCAATTTTGAATGCTTAGTTTATCTTTCTGGTAAAAATCTACTATACCAGTTTGTTTGCCTCAGGACGTGTCTCTAAAGAAGTAGTTGAATAGTGACCCAAAGTGCCTTGCAGGAGGCAGGAAAATTCCCCAAAGGCACCAGGAAAAAAGTCATGGCAAAGGAGTCAGGAGAAGCAGCTGGGCTCACCTTGGGGAGGAGACATTTCAACCCTGTGTCAAGCGAGCCTCTTGCTAGGCTTGCCCAGGTTTGACCTCCTCTGTGCTGAAAGCCGAGAGGAGCTGGGATCTGAGCCTGTGCTGAGTTTGTGATGGGGAGCTGCTGCTTTTGCACTGGAAAGCTAGTAAAGGGCCTGGGAGGTGAGATTAATCCAGGCAGATGCTTTCTCAGCATCAAAGGGGTGGGTCACCTTCTCACATGCATGCATAGACCATGTTTTTTGAGTAAAAGCCATCTTGGTTCGGCCTCCTCTCTACAGTTTGTCCCAACAATGTACCTACCCCCAGTGACAGTGAGTGGGCTCCAGGTTTTGGGTCCCTGTGCCTGCCTCCTCTAAGGAATTTCCCTTACATTTGTTCAATGGGGACACTTTTTGGAGGGAGATTATTACTAGTTGTTACTGTGGACTTCACCTTTGCTTTTGATCCCTCTGCTGTTGCTGTTCATCCTTTTTTTGATGGTGCCATACATTTTCCACAAATGAGTATTTTGATTTTCATGTTGTTCATTCTTAAAGGCCCTGGAGTTGGACCTTAATTTTATTGACTTGACCACTAGATGGGGACACTGAACACCACGAACCTGATTTAGCTCCACCACAAGGTTACCTGTGTACCTGGAGATGCAGATGCAGCCAGAGGCCCCAGAGCTGGCCAGGAGCAGGTACCTGACAGCTGCTTTGGGGAAGGAGTGAACAAGCTCCCTTACAATGTGTTTTTAGAGGTCCTCCAGGAAACACCTCCAAGCACAGGGTAAATCTGTCCTCTTTCTGCCCAGAGGAGCAAGTTGCTCAAATCGTATGTCCACTGGAGAGCGTGGAGTGATGGCGAGAGGCTGGAGAGAGTCGGAGGTGTGAGACCTTCCCTCACTGCCTCTCTTCTAATCTCATCCCTCTTTGCTGGGGATTACATCCCAAGGACTGCTCTGATCCTTTGATCCTCCCTTGCAGGGAGACTATCTCAAGAAGAGACCCCCACCACTTTGGAGCTTCTGGCTGTATCTGTGAAGTGAGGTGGGAAGTTAAGTAGAATATCAACAGCTTTTTGGGTTTTTTTTAAACAGTTTAAGCTATTTTTAAAAGACCAAGATCAATCTATGCTTCAAATACTGTTTCTGTAATTTATCTATTTACATTGTAAGCGCAGATAGGGTTTAAAGTGTCTGTTATCTGCATTAGCTCTTGTCTTTCCTCTCATCTGCATCAGGAGGGCTTCGTTGCAGTGGTTTTCCTTCATTTTCTGGAGAGATCTGGAAGTTGAAGAGACAAATAGAGGCAGTGACGTTTGGTCAATTCAGATCATCATTATAAAACAGAGAAGGAATGGGCTGAAAGCAGACATTTTAGCCAGCAAGATCCATGTATTTAAAATCCTGAGGCTAGTTCTTGCTTGTTAAATCTCAGAGATGATGCCTGAGGGACTAGTGATTTTTTTTTTTTAATATTTTTTTTTTAACATAGAAGATGTAAAATGAAGCTGTGGTTGCACTTAATGATCAAGGACGTAAAACTACAGCTCTCCGATATGGACGGATCATTAGGGGAGTATGTCCACTGACCACAAGAAACAGCTGGGTAGCCTTTATGCAGATTAACTGATACCTGGTGGCAAGGTCCTGCTGTCGAACAACCAATTTCTTTGAGCTAGTTCAGCCCTTAGGATAGGTTTGTGCCATCTCCTGTTAATCCCTAGCAGATGTTTAGAAGACGTGGACGCCCAGCGCCTGGCTGCAGCAGCGTGACCTTGTGCGGAGCGGAGTCGGTGCCGCCTGGGATGGCAGCTCCGCAGTGAGGATGGAGGAGCCCGGGATCTGAATGAGGACTGCACACGCGTCCGGAGCACAGAGAGTCCCTGACAAATAGCGGTAACCTTTAAGGGAAGCTGTGTAAATGATCCTTGTCAATACTACCATTAGATTAGTGAGGGACAGTGACTACTCCAGGGCTATGAACTGCATTACAGTCACTTAATAGAGCTCATTGGTAGTAAACTGACTCGGTGATTTGCTTTTCATCAGCTCTGCCGGCTGACTTTTGAGCCTCCTCTGTTCAAATGGCATGCGAAATCTCTGGTGTTAGCTGGCACCAGTGAGGTAATTTAACAGAAGTTAGCATGAAAGCAACCAGATTGGTAATAGCTAGCCAGGTGCCTGCAAATTGTAAGTAATGCTGGCAAGAGCTTAAGACTTCTCCGCCTTCAGCCTTCAGTTGCCTCATGTACTTGTGCAGAAAAGGTACCTGTCTGAATTTTTCCAGTCCTGTTGTTTGCACAGGTCTGTACGTGAGACCGTGCTTGTGGTTTATAGCTTCAGAGGCCATACCCTGGCAGCCACGGTGGCTGTGGCAGTGCCAAGGAGGAGCAGGCTGTGGAGGTCAACCTGGCTGGAGGGACTGTGGGTGATGGAAAACCGCCGGCTCTCCTCTTTAACTCCTCCATGTACACTAAGAGCCAAAGGCTTCTAATAATTGCCATCTCCTGCCAATCCTTCATTTATATACCTGTATGAATGTACTAGATACAAGATGGTTGAACACTCAAGCGCCCTCCAAAGAAGCTGTCAGCTCGAGCAAAATTGAGTTAAAAGAAGTGTCGAGCACTAGTTCATCATATCCCTAGAATCAGGGTAGGTGGAAATTTTCCTTGTTTCACAAAAGCGGTTTTGTGGCAAATTATGTATAACGTGTAGTTGTTTCGTGGGCCTGCTTTCCCCCTGACCCAGGGCACAGGGCAGCGTGGTCGGGCAACACGGTGCTGAGCTTGGAGCTCCTTGATTGCAGCCATTGCTGCAGGCTGCTTCGGTGACCTCCACGGGCCCACTTAGCTTTGCTGTCTCCAACTTTTCCCTTATCTTCCAGAGGTGTTGTGAAGACAGATTCATGCTTAAAGTGATCAGGAGCGCTGTTAAAAACTGTCTGAGTATTGTTATTGGCTGCAGCAATATTGTACTTGGCAGCAAGGAAGCCAGTTACAATTATCTCCCCAAAGATGCTGCACACACATAAATGCCTCCAATTCTCCCACCAGGGAAAGATGACTTTGAGCTGGTCTGCGCAAGAATATGTTGTCAATGGAGGTTGGTAGATGTTTGCACCTCTCTGAGAAGAAAACTTGCTGGTGAGCTGAGAAAACCCCTTGTCCCTGCTGCTTGAGTACGGCTATCTACCTGGGCAGGAGAAGCCCTCAGGCCCAGGAGCATCGCTGAAACAAAACTCGTGCAGACACGCCGTTGCTCCCATCAGCTGCAGCGGTGGTTCACCCACCTGCTCGCACGTCGGTGTGTGCGTCCAGCACAGCCCATCCCCTGCCTGGGCTGGGGGATGCAAAGCGCTTCCCAGTCTGCAGAGCGCTGGGAGGGGGGAGCCCAAGTGACACAGCTCCCCTGGCAGGAGTTTTTAAGGCTCAAACTACACTTGTGCGGTCACGGCTCGTTTCACTCACAGAGATGGTTTTACTTTGCCACCTCGCTTCTAGTGGATACAGCTCAGCTCTTCTGTGCCCTGGAGAAAATATAGCCATATCCCAGGGCTGAGTGATGGCCCTGCTGAAAAACTGGATGGAGAAATTGGTTTTGTTGCAATATTTTATTTTTAGGTTTTTTTGTCCAAAGTACAGCTTTTTACTTCACTTGTGGTTTGTTCAAGCATTTCAGAAATGGGTAGATATCTCAGAAGGATTTTATAAAGAAATGTTTCATTTTGAAGTGTCTAAGAAAAGATTTGAAAAATTTAGGAAATTTTAGGTTTGTTTTTTTTTTTCAGGTTCAGTTTAAAATCCAATTTCTTTGAAACACCAATGAAGGCTAGATTTAGGCTGGAAAACACCACCGACCTTTTACTACAGAGTTATGGGCTGAGGCCGAGGATAAATAATTCCTTTCCTAACAACATGTAGCAATAAGAGACGAGAAACTTCTGCTGACAAGCACAAGTGTCCTCAGGCTTTCAGAGTGATTTTTATCTTACGGAAAGCTGGTGTTTTAGGCAAATACAGTTCTGAAACTTCACCAAAATGCTGTCCTGATTTGCATAGCTGATTAAGAAGCACTGGCACACATGGTAGCAAAGGCTGTTATTGCCATCTCCCGAGCTTTCCACGCTGCAGCGTGGTGCTACTTTTGCAAGTTCAATGCCCAAGTGACTCTTGGGGATCCCTCTAGCCTGGCTGGTGGCTGCTCCCTTCCTGGGAGCTGATGGGGAACAGGGGACTGGTGTGGGATGGGGGATGCTCTTGAAGGGATTTTTCCCTGCCTGGAGAGCCAGGGACTGGTCCCAGCAGCTCTCCTGGCCATGGATCTGGCTCCATGTGGAGGCTAAGCCTGGGATGTTGTCTGTCCCTGGGGCAAGGAAACCCCCTGGGGACACACAGATGAGATATTAGTGCACTTCAGAGGAGCTGGTTTCCTTGCCCTGGGTGACAAGGGAGTGTACACAGCACGTGTCACCCATATCTGGTGAGCTGTCTCCCTTGTTTGCTGTACCCTTTCTGTTCCCTTGACGCTGTGTTTTGATAGTAAATCTGTTTGGGAACAGAGGTGGCATTGATTTCATTTGTCTTCTCACCTCAGATTACTGGACTCATGTGGAAATAAAAAGTGAGGTAACTCATTTGCTGAGTCCCTAATGCAGGGAGTCAGATGGAAATCAGTTTTAGCCATTATACATCGCAGAGCAGAGGTGTCACGCTCTAGCTGTGAAGCTCTTCCTAACAAGCCAGCTGACAGCTCTTGCTCCCCCCACAATTTCCTCATCGAGAGTGAATTGCAGTAATCCCACGTTAAGGTGACACAGGTGTGGATTCATTTCCAAAACTGCCAGTCCCTCTGGACTCCTTGTTTTTAATTAATTTTTTTTTTCCCCCACTGATGTCAGTGCAGCAGCAGATTTAAATGCTGGTACTGCACTGATTAAAATTGTATTCCTAAAATAACTTTGTCCTTTGGTATCATTCTGCAAGATGCTTTTGTTTCTTTTTAAATTGTTAGATTTTCAAAGTGAAATCTGAAGCAGAAATTGGAAAGGAAAGATTCAGAATAACTCTCCTCTACCACAGTTATGCACTGCCTGCTCTTGGACAGTTCATTTTTTATAAAAATAGGTACAACCACTAGTAAGCATAAGGGGGTTACTGAAGGAGCTGGCTAGTGTTCCGTACATCTTTCCCCCTCTTAATGTGTAAGTCTCTATTACCCGCGTATCTCATCTTTTAGGGAACATTTCTATGGACCGGTTGTCTATGGTAAGTTGCCCACAGTGTCAGTGTTAGAGACTAGTGATTTCCATTTGGTTTGGTGAAAATCTTCTTCTGTCCTGAGAAGATAAAACAGAACTTGGTCACTACCCTCACCCATCCATTCATTGCACGTCCTTCATGTCCCCTGGCATTTGCCTCCTCCTGGGTACACCCAGCCTGAGTGACCACCCTGCATACAGCCTCCTCTCCTCATCCATCTTGCATGTCTGAGCTCCTAATTTCTTTTTTCTGCCTCTTCTTTTGAACTACGAAGCACCAAGTAAACACCATACTCCAGGTAGCACCTAATAATTGATTTCTGTAATCTCCTCTTTAATAGTCCTAAGGCTGTTGGTCCTGTCTAACAACCATGGGTATTTATTAGAGATGATTCCTGTAGGACATACCAAAATCCTGCTTGCTCGTCTCCACTTAGGACCTACCTGGTGGCACGTTTCAGCTAATTCAGCCCCTTTCCTCAGTACAGAGAGCTGAAAGGTGGCACTTGTTCCTTTCTGTGATGGAATTGCCCTGGGTCTTCTGTAGCTGCTTCCTTACTACTGAAATGGGCTCTTCATGGCACTATGTCTAAAGTCTGCATGACTGCTAAACAGTGTTTCTCTTTGTGACCTAAGTTAGACCTATTTTCGTGGCTCACTGTCTTATTTACATGTTACATACCCCTGAAAGCGATGACTCCTACATCTTCTAGATCAGTGGACCTCTGTCAATTTTTTTCACCAGGTGACCATCACGCTTTTAATTGAAATGAATAGAAAGAGCGGTACAATGCTGTGGATCAGCTGTAGGCCACTTGACATGACTTTGCAGAGAATTAGGACTCTTCTGACTGCGGTTTGGGAAAATTGACACCAAGCATTAAATAGACCTGGATGAACTCTTTGCACTTTTGGCAACACCGTTTCTCTCTGGCGTCGTCAGGAGCTGCCATCTGTTCTATCTGATGCTGTTTTGTGCCAGGTACCTTGGATGCTTACCTCTGGCTGGCTGTGCTCTTTGCGTTCAAAGTCCAAAGAACAGGACGACTTACAGGCTTACAGTTCAACCAAATAAACATATTTCAGGGAAGGAGTAAAAAAAACAAACTTGGGTTTAAAAAAATCCATGGGAATTTTTCTCCATAACTCTTTCTCTCTGTTCTTAGCAATTCTATTTCCCTTCTCTTTACAATGGAAAAAGGTAAAAGAGAAAAGACGAAAGATCTGAATAGTAAAAAGTGGTGGATTTTTAATGTTTCTTTTTGGAGGATGGGGATGGATATTTGAAAAAGTACAGAAAGTTTCTGCCAAGATTTGCTTACACTCGTGAGAAATGCAATTTTTCAGTGAGGAATTTATGACTCCCCCTTTTTTAACAAGTCCTACGGAGAGCTACGTTTAGAACATATTTCTTTTATTTACAAGGTAAAAAAAGATACTTAACTGCAACAAACATAGCATGTGTTCTGGACCATGTAGATCTGATAACTCTCTTTGAATCAGAGGCCGGGGCTCACCTGTGGCTATGCTGATCTAACAGCACAAAAAACACTCTTTCCATGGTGAGAGGAGAGTTTAAAAGAGACCTTACAGAGGGCAAGAGGCACCTGTGTCTCCCATTTGCTCTTGAGCTAACATGAAGCTGTAAAATATGGAATAACTTTATGACGAAAATGCCAAGATTTATCAATGAGAAACAATACTGGTACCTTCTCAGCTCAGGAGACTTATATGTATTCAGCTTCTGGGTGAGGGCTGTTCTAGCTGGGGTTAATGGGTTTGCCTGACCTGCAGACCCACTGCTATAAGAAAAAGAGAACCCTTGGCATGTCAGTTTGCATGAGAATGGGGACTTCTGGGGGATGGCGTTTCCTAGGAATAGATTTTATATGCATATGAGCTATAACAGAAAGGTGGGATTAGCGGGATTTGCCTAAGTGCTCAGTTATTTAGGCTCTGAGTGGGCTTGTATTCATCTTCATATCCTTCAGCCACTTTGGAAATCTGACCTCGAAGCATCCAGTGTGTCCTTGTGGGCACACTGCAGGAGCCATCCTCTCATCCAGAGGAGGACGAGAGGTGGGTAAGGGCAGGTTGCAATGGTGTGGACTCTGCTAGCACGAAGATGACCATGACATTAATGCTAGTGAGGCTTACTTAGTCTGCAGGCGTGCCTTCAAATATACATCAGAAGTGAAGCTGAGATTGATGACTCCTTTGTTTCAAAGTGGGAAAATACCTACTCTAAGCATTGTTTCCCAACTAATTTCTCAGGCCACTAGAATGAATTACTTTTATGGCTGCTCCTGCAGGTCAGCCAGGCAGAGCTCCAGGAAGGTATATCCCACCACAGACATGTTGTTGGAGGATTACAGACAAAATTATCCTCAGGGGTAATGAAGTGCTGAGCAGGTTGTGGGGGCACAAAATTTGCTTTTGTAGGGAAACGCTTCTGAGACAGGCTCGGTGGGAACAAACTCACTACTGTCCCCCCAGGACGGGACCTCAGCATTGCCTTCACTGTGAAGAAGTGTATTATAAGTACAGTTATCATAGTGGGTTGAAAAAAGCCCTTGTCCACAGCGTGCCAATTCCCTGATCTTTTTGCACTCACTTCACAATGAGGTGAAGCTCCAGGTATAAGCATTTATTGTTGTTGTCATTCTTATTAATTATTACTACCATTATTATTCAGGTACCTGTGCTCTAAAATGATTGCGTGGTCCTACATGAGCCTTAGGATGCACAGAGAGAATGGATTATCTCCTGATTTTAATGTGCGATGGAAAGTTCCAGTTTCTTTTCATTGTTTTACGTGTTTTGTTGTTGTTGTTTTTTTAATACACTGAAATTAAATGCAAGAACCTCATAGCACAGCAATAAGGAAAAAAAAATTAATTGAGCAAAAGTCAGCAAATGCAGAATTATGGTTCCCCCAGCAACTGTAATGAAGGCAGAGAACACATATACACGCTGGTGTTCGAGTTAACGCTGCACACTGCCTGGAATACAAATCCTAACTGTGTTCAAGGGGCTGAGCGATGATTACTGCGAGAACCATAACTTCACATTTCCTGACTTTTTGCAATTAAAATCTCAACCTGGATGATGCATTAGCATAGGCTTTGCATTTAATTTGCTATTTTCTTTAGAATGTATGTGTGTGTTGATTACGTTTGAACATTTCTTACATTTTCATCTCATTTATTCTTTTGTAAGGGAAAAATCAGGGGAAAAAACATTTACCACATCAGCTCCCTTCTTCTCCCTCACCGGCGGGGGGGAAGAGGGAGGGGAGAAAAGAACAAAAACCTTAGTGGAAGCAGTACAATTAATTGTATTTTTAGCTCTAAGAGGCATTTACTTATGAATGTAAATTTATATCGCTGCTTTTCAGTTAATATTTGTACAGGAACTGACCAATCCATACCGAGATGGGTCTCCTCCAGATCTTTAACCCACACAGAGTTGAGCTAAACATCTTTTACACAGCCTTGGAGTGCCAGAAGCAAGTCTGACAAGATCTTTGGTGGCCCCAAGCTTTTTTTAGCCCATGGACATTAAAGTTCAGGAATCAAGTCTGCAGTCCTTCTAACTGTGTGAAGCCCCAGTGACTTGAAAAGCTCAAACTTGTTAATGCTTGAAAGCGTGTCTTCATTGTAGGATCTAACCGGACTCTTTCTGTATCGTTGGTGTACCTCCTCACTTAGGCACAGGGGGATTTGATGGATGCAAGGGTGCTTCACGCCCTGGCTGGCTGATGTGCTGTGGGGTATGGCCAAAATCCCACCAGTGCTTTCTCTGGGGACAGCATCGCTCACGGCGTGATGGAAGATCAGACTGAATTCCTCCAGTGCTGGTGGGATTATAGTCTATTTCTTTCATTTTCATCTGTCTAGAGGGAAAGACGACTTCTCTCACAGCCTGCCAGAGCCTTGGGAGCACTGGCAGCCTCGTGGGCAGAGCCCAGGGACCAGCCTGGTCAAGTAGCCTGTCCCTCGAGCCAGTCCCCCACACCGGCTCTGTAGAGCAGCTCATCCTCTTCACCATCACCCTGCTCAGGAGCAGTGACTTGTGCTGGTCTGGCTTATAGTCTTTGGGCCTAATGACAGATCAGCCAGCAGGGAGGGATGCAATGCAGCCGGCTCTATTTATGCTGCAATTTTTTTCTTTCTTCTATTTGTTGCTAATGTGTTGTTGCTTACATAATTTTGGTTGACCTTTGCTTTGTTCTTTTACACTTCAGCCTTTCTTAGCGGCTCTTTTTTTCCTTTGTGCTCAGCCATTTCATGATGGTGACTTCTTCCTATAATTAACTCTATTCCCTTTGTTCTGGGCCTTGTGCTTTTATATCCCAGTCCCCGTAGAGCCATCAAATTTCTTTTAACCTGAAGGCCCTCTGCCACCAAGGGTAAATCAGCCTTGTCTAAGCTCATTCACTTGAGCCCACCAAAGAGAGATTCCCCTCCCTTTCTGTCCATCCTCATATGAGCTCATGTCCATGTAAAGATGTCAGGCATCAAAGTTCAAAGAGAAAATAGCTTGGCACACGTTTTCCAGATGCTGTCAGACTGTTGCTTAGGCTCTGAAGGAATTAAATTATGTGAGTACTCATGCTGCTGTCAGAGGCTTGATGTCTTCCAAGAACAAACGCTGTTATATTTAAACATATCTAGCATGCCTGAAAATCACAAAGTTCTACCCCATTGATCAATTTACCAAAAATCCAGAAAAGTGTGAAAGCCTAGGACTGTTAATTAATGGTGGTGTGTAGCATAGATATGTACTAAAACATGTGGATCCAGCATATCTCTATTAGAAGTTACAGAATTCTGGAAAAACAGAGGTGACCTAGAGCAATATGACTTAAAATACTAAAAGGAATGGCTTTCTGTGAAGGCAACGTTTACTTCTTTTATAGGTGAAATTTTTACTTTTTATTTTGACACGGTGGATTTTGAAAAACTTCACATGTCATTCCTAGGACAAATAGCAGACAGACAGAATTAATTTTGTTAAAACCTTTACTACATCCCATTGGCAAACTGCGTTTTGTCAAACTCTTTTGTTCATAATGTTCATAAACGACATTTCATCACATTTTTTGTCAACAGAATGTAATTTTATTCCAATCATTCTGTCAACAAAGAGAAATACCATAAAATCACTTTGCTCACAAACATAAATTATATGTTGATTTTGTTTGTAGAAGAAATGGAAGTATCAAAACTTTTTCCGGGGAGACAATGAAGACAGATCGCATTCATTCTGTGGACAAAATATTAATGTTACAGGCAGCAGTTTGTAATGTCTAGGCTGGCTGGAGGGCAGAGCACGCAGGAAATTCAGGGTGAAGCAAAGTTGGAATTTATCAATGTGCTCATTCCGGCCCTAATTCAGGACATTGGGATGAAATCAATGGGCTTTGGATCAGGCCTCCAAAGTGCCAGGTGTGATGCAAGGCACTGTATACGTGGAAAGCAGGGAACCCATGAGAGGAGCTACGCCTTCATGGAGAGGCGGCTGAGATGCCATGGAGGATACTGTAGGGCATTTCACATGGCACGAGGTAGCTGTGTTTAGGTGGCACAACGGAGTCTCCAGTCTGCTCTTTCACTGACTGTGCGATGCTCTGATGAGTTTTCTTTTTTTTTTCCTTCTTTCCCTAAATAACTGCTTTCCTGCACAGGATAGGTAATGCATTAGTTTCAAGATACCTCCTTTTAAAGTGGCTATTTACAGTGTAGGGCCATTGCTCAAGAGCCTACATACTCCAGCACAGTACGAGAAAAAGCTCTGTGTATTTTAGAGTGCTTGCCAGCCACTTCCCATTTTCCTCATTACTGTACATGAACAGCCTCTTCCTTTGTCTTCACCTTTCAGCCTAATAGTCCAAACATAGCAAAATAGGCATCTCCAATAATTGTTGGGTTTTGAGTGTTTGGCTCACAACTGTATGTGCTTGCCTGGTCAAAAGCACCTGTGCAGAATACAGATTTCATTCAGATGTATTTAGGGAACGTACATTCTTTCTTAGCTACCAGCTTTTCAAGAAACTTGGTACCCAATCAGGGTATCCAGAAAAATAACATAGTATTGACTCCTCACACCACAACTGATCACTAGCGAATAACTAGCATAGACAAAGGGTAGGAAAAAACCTCATCAGTTAAAGGTGATTATGTGAATGATTTTTGGACAATTACAAGCAACTTGCAGAGTTTTTTCCTCTGTTAAACTATTGCAAATGGAGAACAAGGTTCAAATCCCTAGGCTGAACTGGGATTTGAGGTCCTTGAGTTCGTCATCCCTGCCACTGACCTGCTGGGAAACTTTAGGGAATTTTTTTCATATTTCTGTGCACAAATGTCCCATTTAGAAAAAAAGAAGTAATGGTTGATGTTTCTGTAGTGCTTGATACCTGCGTGAGGAATGCTGCAGAGAAACCAGGTTTTGAATTGAATAAACAACTATCTCCTTTTCAGTCTTTCATGCTCTAACACCTTCTCTTCCTTCCCTGTACACTTGGGCGACTGCTTAAGGCTGATGGGGCTTTCTCCAAGTGGTCTCAGAGACTGATCCCTCTTCTCCTGCTTCTGACCAAGGTCTGGCTGATGCTCCTACTCCTCCTCTTTATTACTGCAGACTACCCTTCAATTTCTCACAGTTTTTTCCTTGAGGTGATCCAAAACACTGCTGCCAAAACCTCGTCTGCGTTCACCCCATGACGTGGCTCTGACTCAGACTTGTATCTGAACATCACCTCCCAGCCTCCTGGCGTGCTGTTTTCTGATCTCCATCTCCTTGGCTCAACTTACCTGCAGTGCTAAATGTTCTGCCAGCGTGGCTTATCGCTTGGCTTGTTGGCAGCGCTTGCTGCTCCCTCCTCCGACTCCTCCTCCTGTCCCAAACCCGCACCTCCCTTCCTGGCTGCCTCCAGCCTCCATGGCTGGTATGCTGGAGGGAGGAATGCCTTTGTGCTTAGCTGCTTCCTCAAGTATCTCCTTGGCCTTTGACAATAGTCATGCTTCAACTTTGAAAGCATTACATATTCCAGTAAACTTCTAGTAATCCTGCTTTTGGAGCCACACTGATTTCCAGGGAGCCTCTGTACCTCCATTGTTTCTGTAGCTGGCATCAAGTAATATGTTGCAGAAGGGAAGAAAACTGTTCTTCACTGGTAGCTCTGTATGCAGCTTTCCATGCTAGAATAGTTTGTACTTCATCGTAACGCTCAGTGGCTTCTGTAACTCTTAATCCACAAGCACAAACGTTGACTCAGTTGGGTTTAATAGACTTTCTGGGTATAGGTTTAAAAAAGAATAGGAGGAGGAGATGAACAACCAATTTCTGAATACTCAACAGCGCTGTAAAAGCAACTTGTTGAGACACACCAGGGAGTTTCGCAACTTCTCCGGGTTCTTGAAACAGCAGGTGCAGACTATTTGAATCTTGCTTGTAAAACAAAATTTTTAGAAGAATGAAAAAAACAACTTTCAGCATCTTGTCTTTGGAAACCGTGTTACGTTTATGTATTAACACAAGAAAAAGGTTTTAAGTTGACAATAAGTAAAATGGTACAGTAACTAGATTCAAGCATGCAGACTCACAGTTCATTTTTAAAAGCGTCCAATAAGATTATTTTCATGCTGCTTCTTAAACTGGCCCAGAAGAATATGGTATGTCAGTTCATGGGCTTTTATCACTGAGAATGGTGCTTTAAAGTAAGTACAAGTATACATTCAGTCTTAAGCAGTGATATAATACGTTGTCTCCTTTCAGAAGTCAACTGGAAGTCAGAGAAGAGATAAATTAATAATTACAAATGCTGCATAATTGCACATAAAGTCCAATAGCCTTGCATTAATTGAAATTCCAAGCCCTCATGAGATCAATGGGAATTTTCTGTTGACCTTAGCAGGGAGGTAAGCTCATATGCACTTTGAAGGCAAACTTGCTTGCCCGGATTGGTGGTGGCTGCAGTTCCTTACCTCTCAAGGTGAACGTCCTTGAAGCAGAAGAGTGATCAGATTTTACAGCCCCTCAGTCCTCTGGGTCTGCCTTTTCCGCCCTTTCTGCTCTCCCGTGCACTAAAGCTGTGCACTGTTCAGCCCTTAAACCCTTGTTTCCACGATGTCTCCCATTTTCACAGTAATTGGTTCCCTTCAGCCCCAGCGCACTCTATCAGGGTGCTGTGAACTGGCCAGAGGGTCCCACAAAGGTGCCGATTAGCCACCACGGGGGCTATGACCCTCTGTGCGCCTGCTGGCATGCTGCAGAGCCAGAGACGGTGGGGACTGTGTGGTCAGCATCACAAGCTCATTAAAAAAGTTAGCAAACAGCTTCTAAAAATCAAAGAATGGGAAATGGCAGCTGTAGTCCTGCAACTCTTTGAAGCTCTGCCAAAGGGACAGGAGAGCTTGACTGGGTGCTCACAGCTGCAGCGGTGGCAGCGTCCCCATGGCGAGTGGCAGGCAAACGAGCAAGGGCACACTGACTCCTCGGTTGGAGGATGGTGGCAGAGGAGATTCCGGGAGGTGATGCTGCTGGGAGCGAGGGCACCAAAACCCCTCTGCAACAGGTCTCACAGCTGGGGCACCTGTTTTGGGGCCGTACCTCAAGGATCTGTTTGCAGCTGGAGGAACGGTGACAGCAGGTGACAGAGCAGCTCTGGAGCAGAATAGAGCCCCAATTAGGGAAATGCATCTGCACTTTTGGTGTCCTTCTGGAGGAAATTACAGGGAAGGCAGGATGGATTTTGTGGTTATGACCAAGAAAATAATTACCGTAGAGGCTACTGCATATGACAAACTGGCTTTTAAGATCATCTGAGGGAGGAAGCCATGCGCTTCCCTCAGCACATCCTCTTCAGTCTCTGATCAAAGATGGAAGCCAAGCAGAAGACGAAATTAAGTGTGCAATTTCTGATTCATCCTCACTAGGTTTGTGCTGATTACTTAAACAAAAAAAATCAAAGCTGGGATTACAGGCTTAGCAAGGGGAGTGCATATTTCAGCACATACTGGGCTCTTTGTCATTCTGTCACACTGGCAGAATGAGACTATTAATGCATTGTCCCAGGCAGGCTGCATTATAAAGCCCAGTGGCTAAGTTTAATGAAAAAGTCCTCTAAGAAAAACAGCGTGCAGCTTCCTGCTGCTCTCTCTTTCTTGCAGAACTGTCTAGGTGTGGCAGGGGAGATACAGTGGATGAAGTTGTAAGAGCTTTTCATAGAGGAGAAACTCATGATAGTCAATAAGGTTCCTGGGCAAAGCAGATTTCCAGTGTCTGCTCACCGTCTTACAAATTATCCTGACTTTCTGAAGGGCTATGTGTCAGCAGGTGACAAATATTCCCTCTTTGTGTGCAGGGAAGGAATTACATGGTGGGCTGTAAGTGCTTTCCCCAGTTACCTGTTCAGCACTACCAAAAGCGTCTGGGGCATGCAGGGACGCAGGCATCCCACTTTTAACCATAAAATTAGGACAAAAACAAAGTCACTGCTTTTGAAAAGAGTTAAACTACAGATTATACAGCCCTCTGCATCAATATGAGTGATCTGGGGGCAAAGGCTGGCTGAGTAATTACCCGGTATGCCAGTGACTAACAGGTTCAGGCATCCCTTGCCAGAGGCACGTGGACCAGCAGTGGCCCCAGTGCAATTTGGGAACCCTATCTCTTAATATCTGTTATAAATTCGGGTATGTTAGTTAAACTCCCTGCCAGTGCTGTAAGCCATGCTATTTCTTGCCTCCCAGTTGCCCATTTCCGCAGCACTCGCAGGTGTCTGGTGCTGAGCCGGCTAGCCAAAAACTTGTTGTTCTTTGTGGAGATTAGTCACTAAATAACAGTAACAACCTGCTTGGAATTAGTATTATTTCCCTTAAATTTTGGCCACCCCTGGTCAGGGCGATCCCTAGGGAAGTTGCCTGGGTTTTGCAGCAGACCCAAAGCCACCACCCATCCCCTTAGCACTGCAAGGACGAAGCGACCCCCATTTCCACGCTTAGCTCTCCGGTGGCTGAGAGTGACAGCCCGCTTTTGGGGAATCAGTACTAATTACAGCTTATAACAGATGTCTCCACTCCACCGTGTTAGGATGCGGGTCCCCCATGAGACCTGCTGTTGCTTTCTGAGAGTTGGAAATGAGTGCTGGAGTGTCTCTGCTGCTGCTCTCACTCCTTTGGCACCACCCAGCATCACCCGGGTGGCCACTGGCATGGCATAGGCAGTGGCATGTGAGGGGCTAGCGAAATGGGGGACCCACAGCAATGTGCCCTTGTAGCCAAGAAGGCCAATGGTCTCCTGTGGTGCATTAAAAAGAACGTGGCCAGCAGGTCGAGGGAGGTGATCTTCCCCCTCTACTCTGCCCTGGTGAGACCACATCTGGAGTACTGTGTCCAGTTCTGGGCTCCCCGGTTCAAGAAAGACAGGGAACAACTGGAGAGAGTCCAGCAGAGGGCTACAAAGATGATCAAGGGAATGGGATGAGGAAAGGCTGAGAGACCTGGGTCTGTTTTAGCTTGGAGAAGAGAAGACTGAGAGGGGATCTCATCAATGCTTATCAACGTCTAAAGGGCAGGTGTCAATAGGATGGGGCCAGACTCTTCTCAGTGGTGCCCGGCAACAGGACAAGGGGCAATGGGAACAAGCTGGAACACAGGAAATTCCATCTCAACATGAGGAAAAACTTCTTTACTTTGAGAGTGCCAGAGCACTGGAACAGGCTGCCCAGAGAGGTTGTGGAGTCTCCTTCTCTGGAGACATTCAAAACCCACCTGGATGCGTTCCTGTGCAACCTGCTCTAGGTGAACCTGCTGTGGCAGGGGGGTTGGACTCGATGATCCCGAAAGGTCCCTTCCAACCCCCACCATTCTGTGAGTCTGTGATTCTGAGAGTCTGCGACCACGGTGCGGATGGCAGGCACTGCCGGAGGGGTTTGGCAGGCTCAGGTGGGTGTGCTGAGCCCTGGGGTGGCTCAGAGGAGCCGCTCTGCCCCTTTCGCACCCAGGATTCACCCCAAACACCCTGGTGCCACCCCAAACAAGTCCATTCACCTGCCCACGTCTCAATTCCAGCTGCTATTGACTGCGTTATGTAAATGCCTAAAAATCCAAACAATCGATGAGTGCCCTTTATTCCAGGCATTTCACAGAGAAGAAGTGGAAAATAGGGTATGTCAGGGGAACTACTCTTTTAATGCACAGAAATGCTGGGTAGCTTAATGAATGTTTACAAAAGGCTTTGAGTAGCAGGGTAAGGAAGACTGCTATAAAGGCAGAAAATGTTATTTTGTTGTGATGCTTCTCAGCTGTGTTTCTCCTCTTTCCGGGACCGAATGACTTGGGAATTTACTTATTTTTTCCCCCCAACACTTACAATGTTTTTTTCTCTTCTTTGTATTTGTCAAAGGTAACATTGCAAATGGGAAGAGCTGCCAATATGAAGACCATCCCTTTCTGGGAGCCACTTCTTCCATGGGTTTGCCATGCAGAGTCTGCCGGCTCACAAATAAGCCACAGGTAGCCCCTTGGTGGACCAGCACCTAAATCTCTGTGGCTCTTCAATGCCAGCTGCCTGCTTGGGTCCCTGGGACAGTTTTGGGGAGCTCATCCAGCCCCAGCTGGCAGCTGCCACACAGCACCTGTGGGCAGCCCAGCAGCACCCCACTAACCTACTGTCGGGACCCACCCCCCCCGTTGCCCCAGCCTGGACAAAACTGAGTTGCTTTTAGGGCTGCTTTTATGGCAGAGACAGTGTTAAACATCAGTTGATCTGGCAACCTGTCTTCCCACTGCTTCATTCTGAAGGAAAACAAGGCTAAAATAAAAAGGCTTTTTCCTCTTTTATTTGTCGTGTTACTAATTGCTGTATTACAGCATTTTCCAAGACCAATTACATACTGTTTGGGGAGATTATCAGAGTGCAAAACCTACCCTGGTTTATTATACAGTGATGGCTCATGGAAGAAAAGTAGCTGAATTCAAGCCCTTACCATTTTGTGTATTTATCCCAATGCGGGTTTCATATATACGTATATATATAACAGGAACGGCACAACAGTCAGCAATGTTTAAAACAGAATTTCTTCCCCACAAGGGAATGAATACGAGTCATTTGTCATATGTTTCCTTTAATTCATGGCTACAGAGCATTTTAGAATTGCTTGATGTAAATCTGTCTCATCTATTTGACAACTCTGATATTGAGTCATTCGTTTTTATTCTATGACTTAAAAAATTCTATATCGCAGCTGGAGATGGGTGGCTAAAGTGCTAGTTTTGGACTATGGCTTGAATGTAACAATAGCTTTTGACCCTAGCTCCAGTCCCAAGGAAAGTGAATTTGGCAATCTCATTTCAATTCATAGTGAATAGCTGTTCACATAAAAAAATCAGCACCTACCATTTGTCATACTTGGCAGCTTCTGCTTAAGAATGGTCCAGAACTGCATTACCATGGAAACTAAATTACCTACTCCTACTCCTGGCTCAGAAGGTGATTTCAGCCGGTTGTGGAGGTTTCATATCGCTGACAGAAGGAGGTGGGGGTAACCTGGGGGAACTGCAACACATATGACCCATAAGTACGCTTGTACCCGTCCTCCGTTTTGAATATTGCCATCTTCTGGTCACGTGCCGTTAGGTTTAGGTCAAACGGCTTTCTAACGCATCACGATTTATTTACTGATTTTTATTGTCATAACAGCTACCGGCTCCGATCAGGCCCAGGACTGTGTTGTGGTTAGTGCCGTACATACATATGTTTAGAGACAGTTTCTACTCTGAAGACCAGGCAAGTATGGGAGGTTCCATATATTCCTTTTTTACTAGAAAATTTAAACAAGGTAAGTGATTTGCCTGAGATTACACAGGAAAGTAGTGGCCCCACAGGAAAGGGGCAAGTGGAATGCCCCTTGTTACTTCCCCAAATCACTTTATCCTACTTCAGAATTACTCCTAATCAGAATTACACCTAGGCGAGCTGGGAATACCACATGGTTGGATACTTTTTCTTTCCTGCCATCTACCAAAAGGCTGCAGATTCACAGAACAGTATTTTATTTAAGGCTGCTCAGTCCTGGAATGAACAAACATAGTGGATTAGAGATCAATGTTTCCTGGACACTGAAAGTTTTTAAGGTTAATTACATACTGTATGGTGATTTTGTAATTGTAAGCAAAAACTCTGCTGTAACCACTCCATCCGCCAATAATGACTGAAACAAAAGATCATTTCAATCTGCTGAGCTGCGTAAGCCACCATTTTTCCTCTCAGATACTGCTTCTTAGCACAATGTACGTTGGTGGAAAGACTAGAAAATAAATAAACATACAAAAATAAGACTAATATGGATCCCTCTTAAACTCATAGAGCAGAGAGAAACAAAAGGAGCTTTGCCATTGCTAATGGGATGGCTGGGCAAGGATGGGAAAGCCACAAGCATCCTGTGATGGTTCGTGTCCAAGGGCTGCGCTCCAACTTTGGGACTGTGGCATGCGCAGCACGGCTGGGAGAATTCGGGAGCAGCCCCTGTAGTTGGGCTGGCTTTGGTTTTAGGAGAGGACAGCTCTGCAAAGGCTATCAGGTCTTGCTACGGGGCTGGTAAAATCAGACAGAAAAGCACACCAAGGCACAGGCTGTTGGGATCTCTTTCCCACCCTGTGGACAAGCCCCAGCCAAACCCACAAGATGCCTCATGCAGGGATCGCCGGCCTGAGCAGTGCTGTTTTGCAGAGAATGGCAGGGGAAAGTCCCCCCTCTGCTCCCCACCCACTCGCCCTGTGCAGCAAGACCACCCCGGAGGTGGCCACAGCTGAAGCCCTCTCCTGAGTGACCTCTGTGCCTCCTGCCATGCCCTTCTCTTGTCTTGACCCTGGCAGAGCTGGTACCCAAGTCCCTTTTGATCTGGGCCGGAGATGTGTGTGAGGCTGTGCTGTCTGGGATGTGGTGTAAGGGTCTGGCTGGTTGCGTCTGTTGGTCCTTAACCCAGTGCCAGATTCGCACTGTGGAGGAGGAGTCCTTCACTTCCCAACCACAAGGTGGATGCTGCTGGGGGAACGGAGCAGGTCACAAGCACCGATCCCCACAGCACATCCTGGCATCCAGGTGCTTCCCACCCCACAGAACCCTGCCGTGTCCTCCTCCATCCATGGGCATGGACCGCTCCTGCTTCTTGGGTCACAAGAGCAGCAGGAGCTGCTGGTGGTCACCAGACCTTTGTCCCTCTTTGGCGCTTCCCTCCACAGGATGCTGAGGGTGGACACCCTTCTTGCTTTGCCCTTGCCATGGCCCTGGCAGAGTATTTGGGTCCCTTCTGCTCTGCCTTTGCCTTTTATATGCATCTTTCCTATTTAAGTGTCACAGATCACTGCACCAGCTGATTAGCCTATACATGGATGGAATATAAAAGAGCAAGTCCCCAAGTTGTAGGTAAGACCTTTTGTGAGATTGACTGGATAAAAATAAAACGGAAATTGGCTCTGAGCTTTTGAGAATCTGTCTCTTCCTCAGGCCACGGGAAAGCAGAGCAAGGGGTAGCACTTCATAATTAATTATGAATTTATAATTAATTTGAAGCCTGAATCAACAGCCTACTAGTAGAGCTGCTATTACTTGCTCTGTCTTCCCACCGTCTGACAGAGAGCTTGATCCTCACAAGCAGGTTTCAAAATTTCAGGGCCTTTTTCTATTCAGTTTGCATTTTTTCAGCCTATTAGTCTTGCATACAACTCTGTTTTTTGATAGTTCTTCCATTTAAGGGACCAGATCAATAGCTGTATTTTGGGTCTCTAGGCTATGCAAGTGAGCGCAAACAAAGTTACCCTCCCTGGATAGGAATGATTTGTTTATTTGTGTAGGTTTATGTGCTGTTTTGAAGGTTGGTTCTTCTGACAGGTAAACAATGCAAAAATATTCCGTGCCTCTGCAGCACATAATCTGATGTTCATCATATACAAAGACTCCTAACGCTGTGCAATAAACTCAACAAAACTTCTCTCCCCTCCGAGCTGCGCGGGGCTTAAGCAGATTGGCGGGATGGGATTTTGAAAAGCATTCGAGGCTGACCTTTCCCTACCTCCCCCTTAAAGCTGGTGGTTAAAATTCCTGCTGACTTCAAGGAGAGCAGAGCTGGGTCAGTGTTGAACACTTCTGAAAATCCCACCTGTAAAGCCTGCAGAGTTCATTATAGGGGCAAAAAGTTGTATAAAGCCCAGCAGGGACATACAGAAATTGTTAGCAGCTTATTAATGGCCTCCACAGTGGATGTATGTATTGAATTTAATTGAGCTGCATCCCAGTAAGGTTCTGATATGCTTCTGATTAATTTTCTCTACAGTCTACCCTTTACTTCTCCTCTTAGAAACTGGACAGACGCATCATGTTTGCACTTGCATAAAGGACTGGCAGTGAAATAAAGCATGCAGGTAATTATTTATTATGCCCCGAGGAAGAGCAGCGAGCGAGGCAGGCCCTTAGTTAATCTAGCTGGATGCCAGCGGTTTGCTATCAATCCCTCTTGATGTCGTCCTAAAATAAAGTAGCATTAGATGTGATACTATTTAATTTTGCGGGTACAAGCATGGTTAAGTTTCTTTGTGTAAGGTCTGGTTTGTAGTGTGAACACATAAAGGAAGCGTTGAGCACAGCGACACACTTGAAAGGGCAGGTTATATTTATTCTGTGTTGTGTCAAGGGCATGCTGCTTGCTAACTGCAATTAGACAGTGTATCTGGAGGTCTGCGTCCAAATAGCGAAGATGTCTTTGCAGAGTATAAAAGGACTGTTGTGTTAGTCCTTGGGTCTCGAAGGGTATGAAGATGTTTTCCTCTCCCGCCTGTTATTACTCGTACTTGGCTACTTTTATGTAAATCCAGTGATGAGGAGAGCTGACAAGACCGTGACATAAAGAAATTTCACCTTTTTCACTGAAACAGGGCTTTTATTGTCAAGTAATACTTAGTCCTCTGTGAAGGAAAAAAAAGAGATGCTGTTGAAAATCCCATAATTAGCAGCTTAAGGTATAAACCATATAGAACCCAGTGTTCTACCATAACCCCCCTAATTAGCTTTGCAGGGTCTGTTTAAAAGCCAACAGACATGCATCCTTATCACTAAATAATTATTTGCAAATAAACTCTTTCTCAACACATCTTAGGAAAACAGAGGATTATTAGTTGGCAGAGTTAAGCCAGATGAGTAGCTGAAAAAGCATGAAAAGAGCTACAGAAGTTCTTTTCAGAATCCTGCTCTCTTTGGCTTTATTTCTCTAAAGCTTGATTTATCAAGAGGAGAATACAGTATTTGGTTTCCCCACAAGTAAGCCCTTTTCATGTTTTGTCTTTGAAATGAAAATCGTCTTTTGGAACAAATATCTGCTCTATCAGATAACTGCATGCTTGTCATCCCTAACAGTGTGCTGGCAGGAAGGCTGGGCGAGGATTTTTCTGCAGTACATTGAGTACACAGTGCTGGCACTAGATCAAGAATCAATTCCTCTGATATCGAAATATTGACTTTGCATGGGCCAGTCTGATTTAAATGCTTATCATTCTTGACTTTGTAGGCCACATACATACTGCAAACATTTTTCATGTGGGTCTGAGAATAAACGTCTTTACGGCTGCCTGGCCGTTTCTAGCAGAATAACAAAGGGGCCGTGTGCGTGTATGGGAGCCTGCGTGTGTGAGCGAGATTGCCAGCAGATTAATGCAACTGCCACATCTGCCTAGGGCCCGGTTAGAAGAAGTTGAGAAGGGTATTTTTAATACTCGGAATTCCGCAGTGTTGTTCCTCCGAGTGTAAGCACAGGTTTCGCTGCTCGGTCTGGGTGGGTGTTGGCCACAGAGAGCCGAAAAGAGGGAGAACACAGACAAGCCCTAACACAAACATTAAAACATTTAAAAATCTTTGTGATGTGAAATAATAATAATAATAGTACTAATAAAAAAAGTAAAGATAATTTCCCATAGGCAATCAGAACACCTATTAGGTTAGCAACGACATTTAATTGGCATTATCGTATGCTTCAGTGAGGAAGACAATGGATCTTGCGGGTGCGCAAGTGGAACGCATTTGCATTTCATAGATGATTAAAATAGATTTGATTGCATTTGTCTGAAGCCTGGCAAGTGAGGGCACATCTGCCGCGTTCGATGTGCCCCACGTTTCCTAGGACTAATGGAGTGCACTGAGTCACCGTGAGACGGGCTTTTACCTCCGAAAGTCCCACGGCACCTTCTGCTGCGTGGCCAGCTTCTTTGTTAGCCCTGGAGACCTCTTCTTATAAAGAATTGATGTAAAGTGGAGCAAGATGGGAAGGATTCAAGGCAGTGAACTTGTCTTCATCTGGTTATGCGAGAGCCCTTGGGCTTTCTGCTGCTTCAAGGTAGAATTTATAAGGTGAGATGGAAGGTAATTTAAGTCATTAATTTGTGTTAAGGGTTGGCAGAACAACAACGGTGCATTTAATCTCGCTGTGGAAAAAAATTGGTGATTTGCAGAGTAGGGGTCAGAATTAGGGGTCTGATTTCCTCTTCCACTCAGCTTAAAAAGGGCTGCTTCAAAATGGAGATTTTTATTTACTAGCAACATAAAGCTGAGTTAATTGCCTTTGAAAAAAACATCCAAGAGCCTTAAATATAATATAGAAACCAATTAATTACTGGTACTAAAATGTTTTCCTCGTGCTTTTCATTACTTTCCCATCTAAATTCAACATCACAAATACACTCCTGGCAGAACTTCAGCTTGGACTTGTCACCTGCCACTCGAGCCCGGGGCTGTGGTGAAGGGCAAGGGCTGCCCTGCGCTTTGCACGGGGGTGAAGCCCTCGCCGTCTGTGAGCCCACCTTTCCCTCCCCAACCCAAGGGCAGCTTTCTTTTTGGCAGTGCTGTGCTTTTTTCTCAGACAGCATGACCATCCTGTGGCTGATGAGTAACTCGCAGTGCTCTTGTAATTCTCTACTACTTCCCCACTGCTCCCCGTGTGCCTCCTGGCCCCTTGTCAGGGTCCTTGTCTATGGATTTCTGCTCTTTATTGTTTTCTCCACTCCGAGGTGCCTTCTATTTTTGCTGCCTTTGTGTTCCCTCTGCTCTCGCTACACGTTGTGCTCTGCTGTCCCTTATTCTCACGGCATTGCTCTCTTTCATATGCCAAATGACTGCTCTTCCCTCTTTGAGAAGTGCCTCTGAAAAACACACTGCCCTTACATCAGAGAGTGAAATAAAGATGAGCTGGCTTGACTGGGAGAACCTGGAAAATATGCTTCCTCATCTGATGAAAGCGGCTTGTCCTGGGCACTAATGCTTTGGCATAGCTAGACACGTTCAACAGCAGTGATGATGGCTTTCTAAAGGAGCAGGTTTCTTGCATGGCTCCCATGCTGGCACCTCCAGTAGTCCTTGGGTGATTGGCGGCATGACTCTGCACCTCCCCTTAAAGTGGGCTGTTGGAGTTCCTCATCCTGCCTTTTGGTCTTGGTCCTTCCTTGCGCATAGTGTCCTCGCCATCACTAGAGCTCTGTACCAGCTCTCGCATTGATAATTTCTTGCCTTTCACCCTTTGCATTGCTCAGTCCCCTCAGGAACAGCCCTGGCACTGCCCAACTTAGAGGCAGTGGAGCAAATGGACCTTCTGCTCTAGGAGAGCTCAGATACCACCCATGCCTTGTGCTTTTCACTGGGATCTCCCTGCAGTCCCTGCTCCCTGAACTTCCCTTCTCCAGGCCATGGCCATGCCTTCTTGGTCTGGATTACCCCCGTGTGTGGTGTAGGACACGCTCCATGGGTTGGGTAGTGGCCACATGGAGGCAGAGCAAACAGGTGCTGGAGTTTTGTTTGAACGATATTGTGTTTGGAAAGAAAACAGAAAATTACTTGGGATGTATGTAACATTGTTAAAATGACAATTAAAGTTTGCCTGTTGTCTGATTTTTATCATGTACATGTTGCATTTTTTTTCCTTTTACTTAAATAAAATATTCCCATAGAGAAAGGGTGCTTACAAAAAATTTCTTGCCGTTTATTGCCAAAGCTTTTCCCTTCAGCTTTGTTGCTACTTAATCTTAGCCCCTGGAGGCAAGTTGCACATATTAACCTGTCAGAGCAATGTTAAAATTGTGTGACGCTTAGGAATATATTCAGAAAGTCCATAAAACCATCATAATGGCTCTGGTTTTCCTCCTCATCTGGTCACGCACTTTAACAGTATTTCTCCATATACTGTACCTCTGACCCTACTGTTTGTTTAATATGGTCTTCCAGCTGGAAGGTTTTTTGGAGGTTTTTGGATCACTGGCCAGAGAAATGCGTGCCTTCGCTTGTGTTCATCACTGGTCTAGGGTCTCTAAGACTTCAAGACGCAGACAACAGAGCCACAATTCAAGGCCTCCTTCGAGTACTTCTGCTTGGCTGTAAGAAAAGCAGCAGAATAAAAGCTAGAGCTGAGTCCTTCTGCATGCTAGCTGATGGAGTAGCGTGGGCTGTTATCTCCGTAGGAAAATTAACAGACTGCCTGACCTGTGTCTGCTTATGCACAACTCCCTTTTATAAATTACTGATGATTATTTGTTTGCTGTGAATCCTCTAATGGAACGAGGCATTTTATTAACCTGTGGGGAAGGTCTGTTTTCTCAGGTGCCATTGGCCATCCTTTCTGAGGATGGAAGGAGAGGTAAGTAAAGGTCAGGGGAAGAGGAGCTTGGATAGTGAAGAACTATGATTAATGTCAGCTCCTTTTGAATAATGTTTTCACTTATAGGTTTCAGATTGTTAAATATAGATTTGGGCATCCAGGTTTAGACACACAGTGCCAGTGTCTGGGAAACAAACACCTCAGATGGGGCACCCTGGATTCTGCAGCGGTGAGCCGTCCCCACATAATACAAATTGCTGTTTCCGCGTGACGACACGGACACCAAACTGAGGGGGAAATGTGGCTTTTAGCTTCAGTAGTGTTTACCAGTGATAAATGCCCCGAATATTCTTTATCAGGGCATATATATATAGTGGTGTTTAGCCCCCTCCATGAAGCAATACACTTTGGAATATAAAAATCATAATTAATACACAGGTCATGAATTTGTAGATTTCATTTTTATTCAGATAAAGAAAAATGTTTCTTGTTTGCAAGTCAGTAAGCATGTACATGCTAAAAAATTGTTTACCATGTTTCAGAGACACAAACATAAGGCTAAATTAAGCTTGATCAGCCAAGTCTGACTGTATCCTCTTTAATACGGCACAGTTGGCAACTCTAATCTTGAAGCTTGCAAGTTGTCGAAAAAGCATAATTTTCATACACCTTTGGGAGAGAGGATCCTCTCCTGGTAGCTAAGAAGTTTCTCTCACAAGCTTAGAAAGAAAAATGTTCACGTGCAACAGAAAGGTCTTTATTTGAAGGCAAAAATAACGCCTGTCTGTCATGTGCTCTAATTAACTTGCTGTGATGTCGCTCTGGTGATGGACACAGAAATAGACATTTGCTTTCCTAAATCCTGAAGTAGAAAATGAGGCATGAGTCAGGAGGATACAAGAGGGCAGAACTCATTTTCTTTTAATTACTTTTGTTCAGGTTATATCATCCAGCAGCTGTTCAAGTTTCATTTTGAGAAGTTGAATCCTCCTGAAATCCCAGCATGTCATTTTTGATGGGACTTGCGCTCTTCGCCTTTATACATATATAAGGTATTTTATCTTAGTGCTGACAGGGAAAACAGACGTGGTGAACGCTGTTCCCATTCACTGTTGAAGGATATAATTGGCCACCAACTCCCTGCCAGTAAAATGGAGGAGGAGGAAACGCTCTGCAAAAAAACGTGGCCAAATAATGTGAGAGTTCTCATTACTAAGCAAATAGCTGGGGAAGTGTTTAACCTTTTCTCAAGTTGGCGTATGTGTGTTCCAAGGCCTGCTTTGGGGAAGATGGGTGCCATTCATCGCTGAATGGCAAGCTCCGGATGGGTGTGCGGGCTCACCACAACCTCCGCGTGGCAGCTGAGTTTCAGGGAGCTTTGCTCACTGTGGCTCCAGACGGTGCTGGCAAAATTAAAGCTGTAACCAGTTGAATGTTACTCCCAGTGGTTATCTCTACTTTTTAGCCTGCAAGGTGGGTTTGGCTGATGGCTAAGGATGGTCCTCCAGGGGTACATTCCGTCTGAGAACCTGCCAGTCCTCTGGCCACTGCCCCTGGCATCTGCGGTGCTGAGCCAAGCCCTCACTCCCTGTGCCTCAGCTCCTCTCCTCTGAAATGAGAATAATATGACTCTGCTCTCCAGCAATATATGAAAATAAAGACAATGTCTTCTGAGCCGTCACATGCATTCTGCTGCTGAACCCAATCGCACAGCTGTAAACGCTGCTGAAGGTAGTCAGTGCCCCTCCGAAGCAGCAAGGACTCCTCATCTTCTAGAGGAGGCAATGGATGGGCTTGCTGAGGACTGCATGGACTTGCCACTTAAAATATTTTCACTCATTTTCCTGCCTTTTTGAGAAAGAGCAGGAAATTTTGGATAAACATTACTTAAAACACTCTGATTTTCAGTTCCTCTTTTGTTGTGGCCCCTGGCTTTCTCTAGTGATGGACAAAGGACTGGACCTTCTATATGCACCAGTGGCCTTATTTTTGACTACAAGGTCCGTAAACACAGTGTCCCGTGGGAGAGCACATCTGTGCTTTTTTTTTGTGGATTGTTCTTTCTCGTGCCCTCTCCGAGCACAGATCTGGTGACAGGTAATTGGCCTTGTAATTTCAGTTGTGACTCCTATCTGCTTCACTTCTGAAGAAATACAGAGTGCCTGGGACGGCATGACAAATGCTACGTAGGAAAAACTAGAAGTATAAGTTAGTCCGAAACAGAAAAGGAAAAAGCTGAAGATAAGAACATCTGTAGAGAAGCCACACTATCTGCACTATTTTGAAGTTTTTTAAAAGTCTGTAAGGTCTCTGAAGCCTCTTTCTATGTAAGTTTAGGATGCCTCGACAACATAAATCCATATTTCAGTATTTAAAACATTGGAAATGAATTGTGTATAAAATGTAACGCCCGAATGAGTTTTGACAATCATTCCTATATGCATTATTTATTTTTTATTGTTTTATTTTTTACAGATGTGGATGGTGACCAAGCCACTAATGTAAACTTGCATCCAGATAGCCTTAATACATGTATTATTGGCCTGATTCATAGTAATAATGTAGTTTAGTTATAAAATAGATTTTGTTACAAACAAATTTACAAGCTTAAAATATACATCAAACTACTGAATATATAAGAACCATTTTCATCCATACCTGAAATGCTCTTATGTGGAGTGGCTGATTCATAGCCGATCCAGAACACATATAAAACTCCTACAAGTATATTTAGGAAAGGAAGTGAAGGCTATTTTAAATTTACAGGGAACTGGGATTAGAAAGTGCCTACAACAGTGGAACTTCACACACAAACTCCTCCGAAGAGAGAGTATCATATCCTTAGGATTTACAGACTTACCAGGGATTTGGTTTTATTTTCTGCTTCCAAAGGGCCACCTTTTCCCACCATCACACGAGTAGCATGTTGTGTGTCTTGTTCCCTGACTTCAGTGGCATTGCTGTCACTCGGCATCGCCAGATTATGTAGCACATTCGTGTGTCCTGAAGGTCCCATGCGACCTTGGGCCCATCCTTGATCAGCTTCGTAGTTACTGGCATCAGTCTCTCCCAGTCAGACATAAAGGCTCAATTCTGCATTTAAACCCGGAAACCCACTCTGTTTTAGGGCTTTCTTCTTTTTTTTTTTTATTTTATTCTTTGTTTAAGCTTTTTTCCTCCCCCCGCAAGCTCTGTACATTTAAGAATCTTCCAAATGGATGCAAATGGCACTTATTAGAAAAACAGAAAATCACTCCTGGATAAAAGCTATCCCCAGCATGTTTTAATGTTCAAATTAGAGTACCCTCCCCAGCGCTAAATGGGGTTTATAATGGAAATGCTGACATCCTCACCAGACTCTATGCGCCTGTTGCTCTTTTGTCCTGCAAGTTATTAAAATCTAGCCTGGTTGCCTAAGAGACAGGATAGCTACTTAGCAGATATTTAGCCATCAGTAAAAATTAATGTCCTACAATGTATTTATTGGAAAAATACACTTAATTAAGTGTTCAAGTTATACAAGCCACCCACCAACTACAAGTGTGTTCTGGCAACAGAAGTATTGTTGTTACCGTGGTTCTGCTTCATGATGTTATTTTCTTAAGTAAATGCGTTTTTCAGCCTAACAGTTCTGGGTACAGCATATTGATAAGATAACTCTGCACTGAAGGGAGCCTTAGTATTTTTAGTCTCCATTTCCAGCTACCAGTAGTTCATTACTGACACTGTTGTGAGAGTGTTGATTCATTAAGAGTCTTTTCATTAACAGTCTGATATTCATATATAGAAGGAAAAGACAGGAAAAGTAACAAGGCACTCAGCATTTTCTGCTATTTCTCTAGTACTTTTATCTTTTGCAATGTCAACAGATGAGCTGGGAGCTTTCAAGGCTGTAGGTTTTAAACTGAACCGGAATGCGTGCATTTTCTTTTTTTTTTTTTAATTTGAGCACTTAATGTGATTTCAGGGGCAAATTTTTATTTTGCATGTGTAAGAAATCTAGTAGATGGCAACTGGATGGGAAAATCAGCTGTGAAAGTCCTGTTCTTAAATTGCTTTTAATTGGAGACTTAAAGGCTAACATGGAAACACAGGGGAAAATATGACTTTTGCTTTGTTATTTAAATAGGCTGTTGGCCATATCCCTAAACTTTATATGGCTTTGGATAGATTAGGAGCTCTCAGCTAAGCTATCAAATATGTCATGCTCATGTAAATTCCTAGCAAATATATAAATATGAATTTTTCATTGTTTATAATTGCCATTTAATTGTAGGACCAAATTCCATAGCTCAACATTTATATAGTGCTTGATACTTTAAGCATTGCACAAATATTAACTAATTAATAAAAACATCTGAGCAGCCCTTCTGAGACTGTCAGATTCCAAAGAACTAAATTCCTCTTCTTAAAAAAAGGGACTGCTCAAGTAAACACACTGTAAGCCTTTAAATGGCAAATCCAAAATGACACAGTGGGACACCATTTCATGCCTGAAATCAGAGCACAAAGCCTTTATTTTTCCAAGATATTTTTTTTTCCCTGATCTTGTAAATAAATACTAGGTAATGACTTCTCTTAGGAAGCAGAGAGGAGGCAGGCCAGAGATGAGCTTAACATTGGCACTTACTTTGTTTTCAGCTGCATATAGTATTTTATTGGAATATAGTATTACACTGACTTATGTATTCATTCAATCATGAAATTCAACAGGACTTTTCAGTTCTGTCATCAAAAAAAGCAACAAGAGCAGCAAAGAAAACTGTACGCTTCTGACCTTTGCACTCCTTGCTGAGAATTCGTCAAACAAAATTGTGGCCTTTAAGTCCTTTACGAGTTATTTTGGCTCTGAAAGGTCTGATTTAATGATGCAAAACTATGTGAATACCTCTGGCTTGCAAAAAAACCTGGAAAAAGAAAAACCAAACCCAAAACATTGTTTGATAACTTTAAATTATACTGGCCCTTCAGTTTTCCTAGACTCCGGGCTTTGCTTTCCATGATGATCTTTCATTTCTGGCCCCCTCTGTCTCAGTCAAAGAGATGACATTTCGTAACACACGTGACCACCAAGCTGTTATTGCTGTACATTTTTATATTCAGCATTGTGTGTGTAGGACAATCAGGACAAAGCAAATCTCTGCTGTGGGCATATTACCATTTAAGACGGACACAGTATAGTAGAAGATTACAGTGAGCAAAGGGCAAAAACCATCTCGGGAAGAAGGGGATGTAACTGGGTTTTTCTTTTGAAACTTTTCTCCTTGGAAATTGTCTTTTTGAGAACTAATTTTTTTTATATATATATACTTTATTGTTTAAAATTGAAATGCTAATGGCTAGCAATTTTTCATTTTTGGTTTATTTCTTTCCTTCTCCCCCCTGTCATCTGGGGCAAGGTGGAGACGATATATAGTCTTAATTGTGCTTTGTTATTTTGAGAGCTAAGCAGTCTTTTTTATGCATATTTCTCATGGAAAGAAAAAGAATAAGGAACATATTTTTACAGATTTTTCTATTTTCTAAAAAATTTCTAACCATGCTTTCCATTTTGGGAGCAGTGTCAGCCATAACTGCACGACTGCAAGCACGTCATATTAGCTGCAATATCACCTTAGGTTTGTTTTACTTGGGGAGCAGTGTTAAGGATGAACGCCTTGGTAGCAGGGAGTCTCAGAAAGTTAATCCAAGAAGTAGATTGTAAAAAAGGGGTTGAAGAAATGAAAGTGACACTGACATAAGCAGCAGGAGTCTCAGAACCCATCCAACAGTTTGATCTGTTGCCGTGTTGTCAGGATGTCTAATTAAAGAGCTATATATATAAAAAAAAAATTTGAAATCGGTGAAAAAATATTAAAGTTAATATAGATGTGATTTCACAAGAGATGTGCCATTTATTTTGTTTGACAGACAGGGATAACTGAATGAGAATGAAAGCAGGAGGGTATGACTGCAGCATATTCATTACCTAAGTAGGATTTTGAGTCTAAAGCAGCTTTCTGCAATTTCTGATCACAGTTCCCCTTCATATTGCTCAACCCGCTGTATCAATATTTATACATTTCGCATAGCCAGCCAATATCGTAAGGCTCGATCTACTTTTTTGGTGCATGTTCTCTTTCTGGGGAACTGTGTTGGAGCTTGTCAGTTCCATGACATAAACTCTGGGCCCCCGTATAACAAGATTTAGCTGTTTTGACAGCCGTCTTTGCATGGCAAAGACAACAGTTTAATATTATGAAGTGAATGGAGATTTTAAAAAAACCCAAAGAACTCTTCAAATGAGACACCCTAGATAGAAGTGTCTGGAGCAGAAGGGAAATTAATAATCACTAAGTGTGAATTTACAAGGTCTGTTCACATTAATAAATTAAAATACTCTCAAGAGAGGATCAGCAGATCTTAGCAGACTGGACAACAACTCTGGAGCAGAACCACAAATAATTAAAAAGTATTTAAAAGTAGAGGAATTTAGGATTGGCCATGCATGATCGAAGTTGAATTGCTCCACTTTGAACAGAATCCCTGTAAATAGTGCTTAAAAAAAAGTAAAAGCAAAAGCACGGGACCCTGAAATGAGAAATTATAAGCCATCCCACCCACAGAGCAAACTTTCTTTAACCTAATCAATCATTGCATGACTGTGCTCTAAATCTGCAGTTCTTAAATATTTAATAAATACCTAATTAATATATTAAAAAAAATATGTATTTAACCAAGCCTAGGATATCCGTAAAAATTATCCCCAAATATCCCATATGTTTTTCAACTTACATCAGAGTAATGCAAGAGCCCAACGCTTATTTTCAACACCTCTGGTGATGCGAATCTTGTCCCCCCTTGAGCACTGGCCACGGGTTTGCTGTATAGGGGGTGGGCAAAATGTGCTGCTTTGCTTTTTGGGCTATAAGCCTGGTGTTGGAAGAGGAAAAAAGCACAGGTTACCCCTCACTATTCGGCACCTTCTACATCTCATGTTTTTCAGATAGGGTTTGTTATGACCCCTCGTGAAGGATTTCATGTGTTATTGAGGAGGACTGAATAACGTGTCTTTTTCTAATCTGACTATAATTTTATCAGAAAGCTGAGATGTTCTGGGCCAGATCCTCAGCTGGCAGGACTCAGCATCTATCCCACAGCTGGAGTTGGTCTCGTGTATCTTAACTTTTGGAGGTCATTTGTTGTAACTTTTTGGAAGGTATTTAAATTTCTACTTCTTGGTGCATTTTCTTCCTAGTTCCTTTTTTTTTTATTTAGTTGATTTTCTTTTCTTTTTCAAGTGTTTTTCTTTTGTTCTAAAATCCAATCATCTTTTCTAGTAAAGGAAGATCCCTATACTCTCCATAGCAGTATTTTAAAGTGACATTATTCTTTCTGTTAGAAAGTATGCTAATGGTTTCAATTTCTTTCATTTTTCCTATTGCTGCTGATAGCTGCATCTGTTGAAGCTTTTAATATACTCGTATTTTTGAAAATATTTTTAATAAGAAGTAGTTTAAGCTCTCCCAGTCTGCTGTTCCAGGAGTCTCACAATTTACATTTTTTAAATAATTTTCTATTAGAAAGCAACATAAGCATTCAGCATGGGGCGCTATACAGTACCCAAGCAGTGTGGAGAAGTCGCTGGGGACAATGCAATATGGTGAAGGGATGTGGCTGCATGAGGAGAGTGCCACTGGAAGATATGAGCTCTCAGATGTATTACAAAAGAAAAAATAAGTGAACTTTCTGCCCATTAATCTAGTGGCTGTTGGAGCAGTGCTGCACACAGAGCAGCTGGTGAAACAGCAGGAGGTGGGGATGCAGGTGAAGGCAGCAGTAGAATTCGAGATGGTTTGGAATACAGGGAGACGCCTGAACTGAAATAAGCAATGCAAATTTTGGTACTGAGGAAAAGAAGAGGAAACTGAGGTCATTATTGACATTTTCCAGATATGAAGAAGTTATCAGAACCGGAGTGGGTAGTGTTGTGCTATGTGTGTTACCATTGCTATCAGCAGCTAGTACTTCGTACAGTGCCCAGTGATGAATGGCACGTCCTCCTTTTGCAGGAGGAGATACTGGGCTGGAGAGATCTGCTCAAAATCATCTTCTAGGCCAGTGGCAAAACCAGGGGTGTGACTCGGTCTCCCAAAGCTCTCCAACACTGTAGCCACAAGGTCCCACTGCTCCGAGTGAGGCTGGGCACAGCCTCAGACTGAGTGTTGGCATCCGCACTGGGGCAGAGCACCACGGAGCCACGTGTGGGGTTTTTGAGTTTGCCTGTCTCTGAGTTTTAATCAGTTGGCCAAGGAGGAGACCGAGATGAAGAGCACTCAGCCATGTCAGCTAGATGTGACCATACAATGTCTGAGTGGCATCATGTCCCCACTCACCTGACACCGTCCAAGACAGCTGCATTCAGACATTGCTATGTATTTTAAATTTAAGGAATTAAGTGGCAGGAAATGGAAGGGCAGAAAGCGAAAGAGCGGAGGCAAAGCAGACAAGGTTTTGCGTGTGGCTGAAGGGCAAAGACTATACGGCAGGGAGAAACCCTGCAAAGGGGAGGGGAAGGGTGATTAGATAGCCTAATACATTTTTTTCTTCAGCATTTAATTTCCTTAGGAGAATATGCTGCTTTTTATGACAGTGACAGATAATGAAGGAGTCACAAGATAATAAGCTCGGTATTCAGTGAAGATCCCAAGAAGTGGAATGTTACAGGTCTGTTTGGAAAGCTGAAATTCTCTGGTGATAGGAGATGGATGGGTTGGCTGGATGCCCCATGAGATTTTCCTCAGTCAATCTAAAACTAATTCCCCTTCATAATTAAAATACATTTTATATTTTTAGGAGCAGCTCTTTAAGTGTTTTTTTTTTCCTTCCTTCTTTTTTTTTTTCCTTCCCCTACTCCTTTTTACTGTGTAGCAGAAAAAGGCCACTTTAATTGCTAGTTTGCCTGATTTAGGATGAAAAAACCCCCAGGATGTTCAAGTCTGCCTGTCTTAGCTACTCATTTGATCTTGTACCCATTGTATAAGCTATAATGTATTTATCCCTGCAATAGATCTTTAAGGCAGTGAACTGATAGTATTAATTTACAGATAAAGACCTGCAGCAGTCAGGCAATGCAGGTTTCCCGAAGTCCCACGGGAAGCAGGCGATGGGCGAGGATTTTGAACCTCAGCCCCTCAGCCTTGGGCAGTTCATCCTGCGCAGATGGCTGGGGTCGATAGGTGTATCAGAAGGCGTGTAGGCACTGTGTGGAGACCTGTAAGTGATGTTCAGTCTTGAGGATCTTTGTGACACAAAGGGCCAAGTGGAGTTTTCAAAAGGACGTTGCACTGTTTTATGCCTGATCCTCCCGCAGTCATTGATAAAGCTCCCGCTGGTTTCAGTTCAGATGGTCAGGCCATCTCTGGAGCCCTCTGTAAAAAAACCAAGATGAGTCAATTTGTCATCCCGTTTTATTTTTTTAGCATGCTTTGGTGGAAACATCCTCTGGGGTAAACCCAAACCAGTTTACTCCCAGCTCCCTCACAGTTTTCATTTTGGCTGTTGAACTGAGAATATCTAAGTACTGACCCCAGCCTATGGGCCAGCTTCTGTTTCTGTTAAAGGCAGTGGGAGTCCAGCATCAGGAAAGATAGTAACAGCAGCATCTGACCCTAATTTAACATAGCTGCAAACTGGAGGATGGAAACTCAGTAATATATTTTGGCAGAATTCCCGGTGCTCCCAGACACTGGATCACTGCAATTCATCTGAATTCCAGTTTACCCCATAGGAATACAATGAGTCAATTAACCCTTTAAATAAATCAACTAGTTCCAGAGCAATTGCACAGCATCTGTTTCTGTATTTTATCAGTTACATAATGAAAATCTTCCTCTTGTCTTTTTGTTTCCTGTTGCATTCTGTGCTGTGGATAAATACCACCAGTGCCTGCCAAGTCACAGTTGTAGAGACCTACTGCAGAAAATGGAACCAGAAAGATCTGGAGACACATTGGGAGAAATCCTCTTTAATGCAGTGCTTCAAATTGAATGCCTGCAGTGCTACATGGCAAATTTAAAGCTAAAATCCACACCTCATTAACAATGAATCCTGATGAGTAAGTTAAGTAGAAGAAACATCAATAATTTATGGTGATGAACTCAGCATTTTCTCTCTCCTTTTTTCTTTTTGTGTCGCATCTGTCTTTGGAAGCTGTAGTATGTTACAAATGAAGTGCCAGAGATGAGCTAGAAAGAAAAAAGCTAGGAGCTTTTCCAGGGAGACAGAGAATAAATACAGAGCCTCCACAAATGCAAACACACATGCTTTGGACAGTTAAGAATTTTTAATCGCACAATGTTTAATCTTCTCAGAACTTCCCAAGTGGCAAAATATATCCCCAGGAAAAGAAATGACAGCAGACGAAAAGCAAAGAGAACTAGAAAACAAAATTCAAATCAGAAAGCCTACCATAATACTGTTCAGAATTACTTGTTCCCTGAATGATAAAAGAAAAGCAGTAGTCGTGACTATGATCAATTTTGCTCAAAGAAGGCTACCAATTTAACGGTGGGTAGATGTCTTACAGATATCCTGACTGAAACAGAATGGAGGGAATGGACCAAATGATTAGATTTCAAAGTGTGAATGAGCTTGTGTCATTTTTAACAGACTCTTTTGGAATATAGCTGCATTTTCTGTTGGAGTTTGTCACTGTGTTATATCTTCAGTTGCCTAGCATGACTTTACCTTAGAGCTTTATGCCACAGTAGTTCCCAGATCAGATATCCCATGTGTAACAGTAGGAGAGACTTTTTTTAGAAAGCCTACTATATGTTGATGATCTCTTTTATCCAGCTCTATTGCTGTTGCCCCCCTTTTTGCATAAGCACTTGGCAAATATAATTTCTGCTGGTGAAGGAAATTGGGGATGGTGCCAGGCGTTCCCTTAAAGAAAAGTTCTTTCTTTTCAAAGACTATAAAAATTCTGCTACCTTGAATGCAATAAAAAACCCCAAAACACTAACATCATGAAGCTTTAAATGAAGTAATTCCTTTGTTCAAAGTCCCCAGATACTTTCCATGATACTATGCCTATTCTTTTATTTAGATTCATAGTATGGGAATCTTTCCTCATGTGGATCTCTCCTTTGCCTCCCTTCAAGATAGTCATCTGCATAAAAGTGTGCTTAAATAAAACCTCAGTCTGTCTTCTTGTAGTCAGCGTAGTTTTCAGGTGAGGCTTCCATTGTTTCAGCAATCACTAAGAAGAAGTGTTGAGGTTGGCGAGAGAGAGTCAGGGTTGTCCATGGTACAAGCAATGTTCAGTGTGTGGCAGGTAGTGGGAAAATTTATAATGTGATATAAACCTGGAAGTTCTAGTCAGTCCATGTTTTTAAGTAGCCGGTAAAGTTATGAACATTTATTTCCAGGTTTATGTTGAAGGTTCATGTCACTCTTGAGTAACAGGATTCAGAGACCAGGGGTAGAATATTTTTTTAGGAAAAGCGCTCTCCTACTGGTACCTGGGTGTTACTGTCCTGTACTGATTTACGTGTGAGTTTGCCCTTGGAAACAGTGATTAATTGCTTTCATAAATGTGGTTTCAATGAGGGAAGAAGGTGCACTCCATGGTCATACACCTCCTTGGGTGAGTGTTTGTGGGATCCACGCTGGTGGCTGCGGAGATGTGTTGTCGGGTCCTGCATTTATTCCTCAGGCATGGTCAGGTTCCTGGTTTGTAGACGTTTACATCCGAGGTGACTTTAACAAAGTTGGGATGCTGCTAGAAGGGGAAGTTTGAGAAATTTTCTTTAGAATAGGGTTGTCTTACAGTTAATTATCTGTATAGGTCTTTTGGAGGGAATCGGGAGTACGGCTGTACATCTTTTTTTTTTTTTCCCATGTGTCTGCTAGTTTCGTGGAGGTAGGCTTAATGCTCTATTATTTTTTTTTCTAACAGAAAGTGGTTTGTAGACTGCCACTCCTGGTGATGGTCATAGGAAGATTTAGGGGTTAGAGACAGTTCTATGAAGAGTGCTATTTCATTAAAGTTTGTTGTAAGTTAAATCAGGTGGAAAAGCTGAAATTCTGGTTAGTGGTTCTGTTCTCTGGGAGTACAAAAAGAGGTTATGATGACACCTTGGGGACGGGTGCTGGGATATAGACTGGTGACATCCACAGTGGCAAGGGTGACATTAACATGGAGATGAGGTAACTAAAATATCACATAGGCTCGTTGACACCATTAATAGATTAGGCAAAATTGTACTTTTTAAAACTGGGTAAGTCGATGTGATTTGGATATCAGGGTTTGAAAAACCTCTTTGGTTGTATTATAAAAAAATCCTCAACTGTTTACAGTTGCCTTAGTTAGTCATCTAATGATCAGACCCTACAGACTGAAGGACGAAATGTTTTCTGCCTTTATGAAAATTATTCATATTTAAATAAAAAGTCCTTTTCCTTTAGAGTGAAGTCACAATTTTTGTTTGTTTAGCTCTTTGTACAAAGGACAAAAGATTGCATAAGATTAATTGGCATAAAGAATTTAGTGAAAACTCAGAGGGTCAAACGCAGCCCTAACGTAAAGAGAAGTAGAGGAGGGAGATGAGCAGTTGCTATAAAACTTCAGGTGATGTGGAAGCATGTAGGCAAACTGGTGTTCAGTGAGGGAATTAAAGTCTTCTTAGAGACCTGGGTAAATCCATGATTGCTGTACCATAACTAATACACACAGAGGAATGAGCCTGTTACCAAACACACCAAAAGTTTAATTTTATACCAACAGGTACGGAAACGTGTCAGCTGTACTTTCAATGTCAGATTAGAATGACAGTAACAATTATTTCTCAGGGATTGTTTCACAGAGAATTTAAAGATGTATGGTAAGTGTATCATATAACTGGCATCTGTATTGCCTCAGGACTGAACTGAGGTTATCAAAGACTGCAGCTAGATAAACTTCCCCTCTTCTCTAAGGGGAAGTTTTCTTTGGGTGATGATAGACTGCAGAGTCAGGATGAATTGTGTAAATATCAATTTAACTATTTCCAGCTCTTTAGAGACACTGGCTGATCTGGGTAAGAGAGACTTCGTTATTTTAAAGTTTTCCTTTTTTATTTTATTTATTTATTTTGGATTGGACATAAAGATGGAAAGAATTACGAAGAAAAATAGGTGTTCCACTGAATTCTGTTTCACTCTGGTACCGAGAGATGTTTCTGTAGTGATACTGTTGCTATTTATCTCAGCTGCAGATTTACTGGGCAGTAGGACTGAAAAAGTGGGGCAAAAAATGCCATTGGCACAGCCTTGTGCAACATGTGTGCCCTATGTCACGTGAAGCAGTAGCTGCCACAGGTCTGTCCCTACTGCTATATCCTCGTGATCAAAATAGCAGGAGGAAGTACAGGATTGCTGGATTCACACCAGAAGAATGTTTTCAACTCTTCCTGTCTATTAGGGAAAACAATGGATTTTAAGTAGGCAATGGGGAAGGAATATTTGAATAGGGTATGAATGTTCATTGCATGGTACAAATAGATTAAAGAGCGTTCCTGAGCGCCAGTACTGTGAAAGCATGTGTGCCACAGCCAGACATGCAATGTGACTTTCAAAGTTAGCATCTTGCACATGTTTATGTGATGCTCACCTCCCCCTTCCTATTTGCTTTAAGACTTTCGGCTCTGTCCTGCTAGTTTTCTGCTCTCATATTGGTGCTTTTGTTCTGCACCTGTCTGCAGCCCCTTGGCTTCCATAGAGAAAAATGCTCTGTACTTTGTTGTCTCTCCTGTCATGAGAACAAGCTCCACCAAAGATAGCCTTGTCCGCTACCAAATCCTGCAAATACCTTCCAGTGGCTGGGTTGCAGCACCCCTTGAGTCAAGCTCGCTCCTGATGATTGTATCCAGAACCTGTCCCTCTCCCAGGCATGATTACCCTGCTTTCTGTGTCACTTTAACTTTTCAGAGATCTGATCTCCCCCACAACCCAGCTTCTCGCAGCTCTGGCTAAAACTGGCCTCATCTGAGCTGGTGGGTCCTGGGCAACTCCACAAAGAGAAAAAGCAGCCTTTTCTGTAGTTCTGGCATGGTTGCACAAGTTCTGCTCATCACAAGGGCTCTGCTGAGGAAGAGGAATAATCAAATCAATCTAATCCAGTCAGACAGTCATCACCATGCAAGGAGCCATTGCCTTTTGACCCTGTCCCATCCACCCTATCTCATCCCCCATGTTCCTACTGAGATAAAATAAATACCACTGTCCTCTCATGGCTGCCAGAATGGAGAAAGCATTCAGTGCATCTGAATGGGTGGGAGCAGTGTTTATGAGGCTTTTCTCACCCCCCAGGAAGTATTACGCTGCCCCATTAGGGACCGAGAATTGCTGCTCTAAGATGAGCTGAAATATATTCAGTCTTGCTTATTGGTGCATTTTCATTCCAAAAGGTTGATATCAACATGTGGTTTAAACACCAATAAAGCAGAACACAAATCCATGCATGACTTCATCTGTTGTATCAACGTTAATTAGTGAAATAGAGACAAACAAGATTTAGTAGTGAACATCTCTGGAGAACATGTGTATTTTAAAGGTGCCGTTATTCCCGTGCTATCTAAACTACAAGAATAACAGTGAATTTAATTTACCAGTGGAGAGAAAAGAGGCAGGCGGCTACTCTGAATGTGAATTACTGGAGGAGAAGAGCTGCACTTTCTGCCCTCTGGCTGCTGAAGGTTGCCCCATTGTAAATGCCAGCTACCTGGAGGTCTTGGTAGTTGTTTTCCTCATTTCAGTGCACAATGTCCCTGACTTATGTCTCAAATCTGGAGGAGATTTCTAGAAAGTCTTCACTAGGCTTCCAGTTTTTGCCAGTCAGGAAAATCGTGGCATAAGGAGCGTGGCAGACATTGAAGAAAAATTAATGAGATAGTTTTTGAAAGTGCCATGAAACCTCTGAGAAGCCAAGGATATGTCAGTCCTCAAAGGGAGGAGGAGAAGAGCAGGATGCACAGCTTCCTTAAGGTGATTACATGATACACCAATAACAGCCTCCTATGTGCTCGTCAGGTCCTTGACACTGCTTTTGCTCCATGCTGAAGATAATCCTAAAACTAACTCAGCTGTAATCTTAAATCAAAGAGGAGCACTGGGGGACGGGGGGAATAATGGTTTAAGGAAACAGAATTTTACAGAAATACAATTGTTATCTTGCATGAAGAATCAGCATGCACAAACATCTCTTTTGAGTCCAGACGCACCTTGTAAGGATCTGAACGCGTTCTGTTTTTTTTTCTTTTAAATACCAAAAATACCAGTGCCTTTTTATAAAAAAAAAAGTCCTTTACGTGGATGATCTTAAAAGAGGGATCAGATCATCTGGACTCAGTAACAGTCTTCCTACGTCAGAGAGGGTGTTCTAATTAACCTGATGTTCTAGCTATTTTAATTACCTTTGTAGTTCCAGGTAAAGGGAATATTCAGTTCTTCCCAGCTTCAATTAAAAAGCAGTGATGCTCTGCACATTACACCACAGTGCTTCTGTATTCTCGTGGCTTGGGAAAAGACTCAAAAAAAAATTACTGTAAACATATCTGTTTAAACTGGGAAGTATTTTAGGATGAAAGACAGTATGGGGGAGGAAAATATGGTATTGATCTTCCTCTTAGAAAAAGGAGAAAAACCCAAACCCTAAAATGAAGTACCAGTGAGCATTACCAGAATTTCAGCTTTACCACTAAAACGCAGCTTGTGCCCTTTATAAATGCTTGCTGAAGGGGAGGAGGGCATCAGCGCTCCATCCTATCTAAAGGGTGATGCCTGTGCACATCATTTGCCTTCATTTGAAAATAGCCAGTCTGAATGTAATTTTGTGGCAACCTGTGCCAAATAGGAGAGTCAGTGGCTCAGATGATAGTCTGGTCTCAGCATAGCTGGCCTGGGTGGGGTCCTTCTCCGCGCTGGAGCTGCCAAGCGAGACCTCTGAGTAAGCAAGCCACGTTGCGAAATAAGTCTTCCAGGCCTTCATAGGCCATATACTCTCTTTCATTAAATAACATACTGAGCTGTCCCTAAGCCAGTCCTAGAGGGTTAGTGGTTTGGTAGCCAGCCAGCATCTTGTTATAAACTTTCTGGCACAAACCAGTAATATTTGTAACAAATCCTATTGATGTGTTAATGTAAGGAATTTGGAAACACTCAGATGTCCCAAAAGAGGATGAATTTCAGTACTTTCATGACTTATTTCACCAAGAAGGTCTTTACCAAAAAAACATCAAGTCAAAACTTACGGTCAAGAAATAAACCAGAAAATCGTGTGTCTGATTAACACTGCATGCTGTCTTTTTTTCCAACTAGTGGGATATCCATAAGCAGGTCACGAGTATCTTATATGTACATCTGATAAATATTTTTTCCTCTGGCTTGATGATAAAGGTTTGCACTCAGCATAGCAAAATTCAAACATTGTTGCTTAATAGAAATTTGTAACGTAAGTCACAGGCTACTGTTTTTCTACATATTTTCCATAATTGCGTGGATAAGGAAGAAATTCTGAAATGGCTGTTTCCAGACAAAAATCAGGCTTTCTGTCTGTAAACAGATGCCTTACTGGATACTCTGGTGTCCTTGTAATTCCTTAGTGGAACTCAAGAGGCTCTATACAGGCCTCCATACTAAGGCATACAACTGAATCCCTCTCGCTTGAAAACTTGGTTTCACAAATTCTTGTACGTATGACTAAAATATGGCTTTTGTGCCTATAAAGCACCTGCGGCTGTGTGTTCCCTGAAAGGGGTGAGAAATTCCCTAAATGAATACATTTCATAAAGCATTCTCCAGAATGCTTGGTACAGTCTTATCTTATGTGTAGGTGGGGTAATTATTCACATGGTGTTTGGAGGCCACCACGAACATTTGAGCCCTGTTTTATTGTGCAAAAGCCAGCATCTGAAGTAATGGTTTTCTTGCAGAGGTCAGGCAGGAGGTTGCTTTGACTTCTGTGTTTGACTAGGGAATTAGTTAGGTGTCTGGGTTCATTATGGCTTGTGAGAAAAGGCTCTAGAAACCCAAATATTTTACCTTAGGAATAGCGTCGTAATGATTTCCAGAGTACATCATGGTCATGAGGTGTCATTTCTGAGACAGCAGGAAAGTTTCAGAAGGGTTCTTACGGAACTATGCAAATCATGCAAGGCTTAAACACAGAAATGCAGCGGCATCTGGTAACATATATTAAGTATGCTGATGTATCCCACAGCAAAGGCAGGCAGTTCTCTTTGTCATTATATCAGTCAGTTGTGGCTAATTCTTGGTATGTTGGAATTTTATATGGTTGAAGTTGTTTATTCTTTCTTGGCTTATAGAGGTTATTGGATGCAATGATTTGTGTGGCTAATTCATGAGTCAATGTTTAAGACCCAAGGATAATGGTTCATTTTGGCAAAAGCTATTAATAACGTAAAATAGGTGCCCAGCACAGCATTTTAAGGTCCTGGAAGAATCAGCCTCCTTCCACAAGGAAATATAATGTGGTGAGTCCTTTCCTAGGTTAGCTGTTATGCCAGAGGCACATCATTTACAGGGTTTACCTCTGTGAACAAGTTAACATATGGAGTAAGAGAGAGTTTGAAGTAAGAGCTGGCTCATACAATACATGCCAGAGGATACCGGACCCAGTGACAGTGTCTGGGAATAGTCTTCTCTCCCTCTTCTATCTTTCTTTCTTTTTTTTTTTAGCTTTTTTTTATCTGCATTCCCTCCCCTGCATTGCACATGGGCTGTTCATGGTTGCAGGCTCTCTTTATGTCTACTCAGATGAGTATGGACAAATGCGAGCGCCTCTTCTTGGACCCAAGGGCATGCAAGCCAGCTTTCGGCTGGCTGTGTTAGAGTTTCATTAGTGGAATGCTGTTACTGAGATGACTCATTCTTTCTCCCTGTGGGACTTATTCCCTTGGGGTATGCCATGGCCCCTGGGATGAAGCAGGGATCAGTCTGGAGTGTTCAGAGTCTGGGCAAAGTCTGTGCTGGTCCATGTAGAAATATTCTTTGGGCTCTTGTGTGCAGGGACTGGATCCTGTGCCTGTGCCTACAGTTCACTGAAGAGCTGCACAGACCTGCATGCCAGCCTAGGTTGGAGGGACATCTGGAGATGACCTAGTACTCCCCTGCTTTGTGAAGTCCAGGCCAACCTCAGTTTCTCAGGTTTCTCAGACAGAACCTGTCCAGCAGAGTGCCACATTGAAACCTTCTGAACACAGAGCATCTCTGTGTTAGCAAGAGTACAGCCTGCAGGCTGTAAGAAGTGATTGTTCTCCTCAACTCAGCACTGGTCAGAGGTCAGGTGGAGTCCTGAGTCCAATTTTATGTTTCTCAGTACAAGAAAGACACCAACCGCCTGGACCAAGTCCAGTGGAGGGGCCACAAGGGTGGTCGTGGGCTGGAGCAAGTGATGTAGACAGAGTGGCTGAGGCAGCTGCTTTATTTTAGCCCAGAGAAGAGACAAATGAAGGGAGGTCTCATTGCTGTCTGCAGCTAGCTATTGCGAGGCTGCAGAGAAGATGAATCCAGACTCTTATGGGAGACGCGCAGTGAAAGGGCAAAAGGCAACAGACACAACTTGGAAGACAGGAAATTCCAGTTAGCTAGTAAGAAATTTTTTTCACTGTAAGAGCAGCAAAAGGTGGAGCAGGTTGGCTGGTGAGGTGCTGGAGTCTCCATCCTTGGAGGTGCTCAGGAGTCAATGGTGCAAGTCCTGAGTAAGCTGATCTTGCTAGAGCTGGGTTAGATGACCTACCCTGGTTCTTTCCAATATACATTATTTTGTAATGCTCAATAGATCAGCACTGTCTCAAAACCAACCCTGCACCTCATAGGCAAAAGTGTGTGACTACACCTCTCCTTGGAGAGCACTGAAAAATGGGAGAGGAGGAACATTGCAGTAGACCTACCCAAACTCTTTTTTAATGGAAAATCCTTGTTCCTATGTTAATAAAGAACCAAGAAACAAATAGAACCCTAAAAGCAAAAACACCTCAAAGGAAAATAAAGCAGAAATTGTTTAGATCGATCAACATTTCATACAACTTAGTATAGAATTTGTCACTCTCAGCTTGTTACCTTTTCCCCCTTTTTTTTAACTACTAAACACACAATCAATTTCCTAAACAAAAATGTCATCTAAAGCAGAAGTGGAAATGTACAAATGTGAAAATGTTGGAGTAAATATTTTACTTTACATTTCTACTCCTTTTTTAGGATCATTGTAACAGAAGGTTAGGAAGGACTGAGACATTGTCTAAGCCATCCTCTGATGACTGTTTTCAGCAAATGTAGTTCTCTCTGGTATGTTCTTGTCAGAGATCTGCAACACAGTTTCTCTCGTTCTTCTCTTCCTCCCACAGTAAACTTTAGTGAAGTCAACAGCTATCCTGGCAGCAAAGTAGAAATGAATGAGACTCTCTATTTTCAGACCTATGAAATAGCCACTGAGCCATCCTTTGGAAAATACTGGTGTCAGGGAGGTCTCGTTAAGTGGTGTTTGGTTTCCAAAGGGGCAGAGAAACAGACTATTGTATTCTCCAGCATTTCACGCTGACTTTCTGTGAAGTGACAAGGATGGCTTCCCTGGAGGGCAAGCTAACTTTGGGGAGGAGATTAAATAGCTGACTCTACGTCTCCTAAATAACGTGCCAAAGATATTTCTGTCTCTCCTGTTTCAGTGCCTGCTCATTGGAACTTCTGTTGGCACCGAGGTCTGGTTAACGTGGTAGCAAGCTCTATCACCAGGGTCCCTTGCCACTTGAAAGTACATATTTAAAGGCAATCTTGAATCCGGAAGGGAAGAAGGAAGAGAGTGTAATGCCGTGCTGTTTCAGCTGCTAATTGTGCCCAGATTAGTTAATTAGATAATTAACATAAGAATGCTCTCTTTTCATATTAGAGCATCATACATTTACAATAGAGCTGTTCATAAGTAGAGTGCTATGCTGTGGGAAGCACTAATTAATTTTGCAAATTTGGACCTTTAATTGCTAAAGTGCTGTGCTTTCTCAATGTTTGTTTTAGAGTAATGTTAACTGATTACTGCCTGTTCGGAGAAGTATTTATTCTCCCTGCCAGTTGGACACATTCCTCTTGCTGTGCAACCAGAATCCTAGTTTACTTGCAATATTAACTGCATTGCGCATCAGAGGAGCCTGCAAGAGATGAGGCTGCCTATAAACCCAGCTGACACTGGATCCCCTACCTGCAAAAAGCAATGCATCCCATCATTTCCAGTTAGGACCTGTCCTCGTCAGACGTCTCTGTGTACTTGATTATTACAACAATGTTCATCCCGGCTTGAAAGCAGGATCTAAAAAAGCTGCAGCTGGCAGATGCAGCCGCCTGCTTCCTTTGCAGCAGTACTCAGAAAACATCAATCCATGCACCAGGCACTTTGCTGGCTCCCCAGTGGTCTCTGGGTCAATTTTCAAGGGCTGGGGCTGGGTTCTCAGAAGCACTTATGCGAGTCGGAGAAACATCAGCAATGTCTGCACGGCCTTGATGGTCTCCTCCTCGGACTCTAGCTCCTACCACCTCAAGAGGATTAGATCCATGGGCAACTCTGCGGTGCAGGCACCATCCACACCTCCTTTTGAAGTCGTGCCACTGCTCAAGGCAGAATTCAGCAGTTATTGAACCAGAAAGACAGCAAGCCTTGACTGGACTCTCTTGCCCAATAAGGCTAGCATTTGCTTAGGTGAAGGGAGACATGGATTTGCTCCCTGCTCCAAGGCTTGTTTATACAACACATGAAAAGTTTTGAGGTAGGAAATTGGAGCATAGATCTTCAGCATCCTTGGTGGGTACTCTCATCACTTAGCTTGTTCACCAGTTGTGGCCAGTTTTCTTCTGGTGTGAGTGTGGAAGTGGCAGAGCATTCCCACCCTGTTCTACCTGTACAAGGAAACACAAAAATACCTAAATTAGGAGAAAAATCGGTGATGCCATGTCTGGCGGGAGCACCTTGAAAGTGAGATTTCAGACATATTTTCATCTTCTTCTACTGGCTGATGGCTGCAGTAGAGCTGTAGATGCCATGCCAAAGTTCTCACCGTATCACACAGAGGGCTTAGCTGCCTAGCTCTGGGATGTTGGGTCTGATCTGAATAGAAGGTGTCTATGCTGTTTTCTAAGCATAGACCATAATTCTTACTTTCAAATCTTTTGGTGAGTGGGAGTTGACTCAACTGAATAAAAGCCTTACTAAACGCTGGCTGACAAGTTTCAAGTTAGCCACTCAATCAGCAAACCTGAGTCGGCAAAACTCAGATACCAAAGCTGAATACAGGGATGAACTTTAAATAAGCACATTCAACATTTTCCACTTGTTCAACTAATTTTTCCAGTACCTTAACCAGCTTCAACGGAGGAAATAAAACAGAAATGAATAGAAATATAGGGTGAATTGGCGCATGTGAGGATATTTTTAATATGGGCTCAGTCATTTTGAGAAATGACCGCAAATCTTTCCACTGTGATCTTACTGTCCCAAAAAGCACCTTGTACCTTATCAGCATTCTTGGAAAAAAGAGAAACGAGAAGAAAATACAACAGTAATTGTGGGATGAAGATGAAGGTTGTGGAAAAGGGCCTTTAGTAAGGGAGAGGCAGTATGACAGTAGAAACTACATGATACATTTACTTGTTACTCATATTCTGCTTTCCACCTAAACTGCTGCTGTTTTCATTGCCGGCTTTAAGATGCTGCAATCATTCATCGAGGCAACAGTTCAAAGCTGCCAATTTGAAGACAAGACTTTGCTCAGTAGCAGAAGAAAATGAGGAATTCAAGGGTAAGTTTGAAGATTACAAGGACCTTCAAAATCCTACAGAAAATGAGCCTTTTAATTTAAGTAAGAAAAGAAATTAAGGTACAGATTTTGCTCTCTGCCTTCTGAGTTAGTCCTATTGATTCCAGCTAGGCTACACATTATTAAGTACCATAACAGGTTTTGTATAATTACAGTATTCATCCCTTGGGTAGCATACTTGTTAGGGTTTATGTCTTGATTTTTATCCCCTAGATTATTTCCAGTAGGATAAATTTTTACAAGCATGAGAAGGCTGTATGAAATGTTTCAAAGAAGCATCTTCAATGGGTTTTTTTGAGGATAATTATTTGGTCTTAAATACCTGGTCCATCCAGTGAGATCCTCTAATTCCTTCTAAGCCTTTGTATTTCTGAACCAACCGGGTTCACGTTTTATTGAGTGAGGGGCAAGATATGGGATTCATGTCCTTGTTTTATCATATTCTGAAGATAGGCCTACATCTGATTAAGAGGTTTCTGAATAGCTGCTTTCATCTGTCTTTTCTTTTACTCACAGTATTTTCCCTGAAGCAAAGCCCTTCACTTATTCCGGCTCAGTGTTTACTGTGCTGCCCAGTAATGTTTTCCAGTGTTTGCTAGGCTTACTGTGCTCATTTTGTTTCTTTGAAAACATCCTCCATAATCTTTGGAGGCTTGTGCTGGCTGTGGTAGAGTCATCTTTACCCACGGAGGTCAGAAAGCAGCAATGTACAAAAGACAGCCCTTCAGTATTTATTTATTTTTATAGCAGTTCCACCAGGCAGCAGATGAGGGAGGTTTCTCCAGCTGGGGGATGTCTTGCTGGATTCCAGTGCTGCAATGTTGAGCAGTAAAGCCTGTAGATACAATATTTCCTCCCTTGTGCTTTCTCTCTCCATTTCTTGCACGCGCACACACACACACACACACACCTGCATGCACTTTCTGTTGAAATAGGTAGTTCATCTGGTATTTATGCAAAAGGATCAGCCTTCTCTCTCCTGAGATTATTCATTTCCTCACGTACATAGGCTGTTTTGGGTAGCAAACAATACTACAAGGTGCCCTATTTGTACTGATGCTCATAGGAGATATTTTTTGTGTTTCCCACCTAGGGTGCCTCTCCAAGAAGTGCAGAGACAAAGCTGCTGCTTAACTGAGGCCATATCTCATGGGGGAAACCTCTGTTTGGATTGACCTATTGGGTTTGGATGTAAATTTTTTTCCCCTGCAGCATTTCAGTACTGGCAAAAGCACCAGTGTGGCTCCAGTTTAAACTAACATAGAAATATGTCTTTGCTGGTGTAGTTTAACTTCTGGGGAGGAACAGGCAGAAGCACAGCTCTGTCAACAGGAGCTGTGTCACTACAAAGAGAGTTTCCCGTTTATTAGGGTGGAAAACACTTCTCGGTGACAGTGAAACTTGAGTGGGAGTCCTGCAATTACTGTGGGAGTCTGGGGAAAGATGTAGCCGTGGAATTAATAAGGTGTTAAGATGAAAGTGTGTTCTAGCAAAGGATTGTCAAAAAGTATTGATGACTGAAGGTGAAAATATAAGGCGACGCTGAGTTAAAATTTTGGCAGAACATTTCTGTAGGAGAGGCAGGCTATTTATGGCAGCTTCCCAAGGAATTAGTGACCTTTGGAGTGGTGCTGAAGTGGCAGAAGCAGCAGAGTGACATTTGTTGTTTTCTGTAGTACTGATTCAGACACGCAATGTTGACTTTATCAAGACATTCTCTTTTGGTCCAGGTTACTCAATCACAACAGTGCCTGGGCAACAAAATAAATATATATACAGAAATGGGTGATAACGAAAAGCTGAGAGAAGCATTATTTCATAGCCAAAGATTGAACAAGGGTTAGATTCTACTTTCTTAAGTCGGGGAATCTTGGTGACTTGAGCGGGTTTCGGCTCAGATGCTGAAGCAATGGAGAGATGTCCACTTTGCTACAACTGTGTAGATGGAAGAAGTTGCTGTTCTGGTGATTACTGTCCCCAGCAATTTCCCGGTTAAAGTCACTTAAGCTAACTTAATTGATTTTTCCTGGAGTAAATTGGAGTGCTCTGATAGACTGCTCTGCCAGCCCTCTGGTAGAGGCTGTAGCCTTCAGGAGGGGAGGTGATTTAGCTGGCACATCTGGATCTATAAGAGGACTTCTGCCTGCCCCCTAAAGAAAGGGACAAAGTCTGCAGTTTTTCTAGACCATATCAGATAGTTAATTTGCCTGGGAATAGCTTGCACTGGACTTCTAGATTTTTTATAAAACTTGGTCATTATCTCTAGATTACAAACAACATAATGTACTATGGTCATTGTGGCTTTTTTAATGCTATGTCCACTTTTAGCTAAAGGAAGAAATAATTGACATGGTCAACACTTTTTTTACTACTTGTCCTCTGGAAAATGCTGTGATGTTGAAATCAAAACGTCTTTCAAGACAATATTGATTTGAATGAGATCCGGCTGTGAAAAATGGCTTAAATAGAGTTGATATAATGTGTTATGAAATTTCTGGAATAGAATAACGTAATTTATCATTTTAATGTTACATTTTGAAGTTTACTTTCATATTTGTACTGAAAGAAAACATTTTGATTAAAGAGGAAAGGCTTGACCCACAATGCCTTTTTCTGATTAAGGATTTTGAAGTAACAAAGTGCCTTTGTGCTGATTTGCTCTCAGACCAATACTACAAATTGCAGAGTTTTAGGAATCCAAGTTATCATGTACCTGTAGAAATGTCTCAGAGTAGGCAGATGATGTAGGTGACCTCTCAAGGCCCTCTTGAGTTTCAAGTTTTAAGACCCCAAAATACATGTATTAGTTTTATCAGGATGGCTAGTTTGATAAAAATACTTATGTGGATACTTCTGTTGTGCAAGCATTTTTACACTGCGATGACATTAAAAGGGTTTCTTGTTGTCACATCTATATTAGCTCCATTGTTAGCTTGAACTGGCTCCATCAATACAATCCACTGATAAACCTTGTTAGCGTGGTCAGTGCCTGAAGAAGAATGGAAAGTTTGATTCTGATTCCATTTATTTGTGTGAAAATCTGAATTAACTCAGTTTTTTTCTTTTTTCTTTAGCCGCATTCTCTTGTAACCTGATAAAGTGAAAGACAATGAAGCTCAGATGCAGTAAAGTTGCTTCTACAGAGAGACTGAAAGAAAAGCACATATTATTTCAAGCCCTCAGAAGGCACAAACTGCTGCTCTGAACATGTTGAACCCTTGTTTATAGTGAACTTCGAAAAGGGAAAGTAAAGTGGTGCTGGGGATCCTGCTGGGCAAGAGGACAACACAAATGACTACATTACTGAGAAGACAAATGAGCATACAGAAGGGCGCATTAGTAATTGCAACCTTTCATTATTAGGCATTGTCCTATTCAGTACCATAATTTTGGTAGTAATTGCTACTAATTATTTTAATTTCTCCCTCCCAAGACTTCTCAGAGCTCATACCATGAGGTCAGTTTTCCTTGGCTGCCTCCAAATATGATAAATGTAAATTTTATTTTTATACTTGAGTCATGACTTTGCGGAAATGCCTTCTTCATCTCTTTGTGCCAGTACAGAAAGGAAGCAGGAGAAAATGCTAGAGGCTCCACTCCTTCCCTTTGATCCTTCCCTCAGAGTTATTAAATATGAAGCCTTTAAGTAAACAACTGTAAAAATCAAAGCACTACACGGGGCTTATAGGAACCTCAAGGTCTGCTGTAGCAGCTGTTTGACATTGTGGCGTTACCGTCATCCACAGGTTAGGACAGGAGGAAGAGCAGTTGCATCTGCACCGTGCCGTGCCTGACCAAATTAGTCCCATCTCGTCCCCGAATGCTGTAGGGCAGGTGCTGTGCCGTGCCGCTATTGCCATATCACTTCTCGAGTCCTGCCTGGCACAGAGCTCCAGCTCTGCTCAGCCAGGCATGGAAGCTGGGGGAAGGGCAGGCACTTCTACCAGGGGATGACCCGCAGCAACCTGCTGAGGATGAAGATGGATCCTTCACGCCCAGGTCCCTCCTGTCAAGGTGAAGGGCTTTCTGAAATACATTTCCATCAAAAACAAACAAACAAACAAACCAGAAAAAAAGAAATAAAGAAAAAAAATTACCCGTTAGTTAAACACTGGTGGTAACTACGTTAATCAACTAAGACGAGCAAAGCTGGCAAAGAGGGGCTTTCTGACCTTTAGTGTAATAAATCAGAGGGGAAAGGGAACTAGGTGAAATTACAGAAAACTTCTGAATCTTCTCGGTAGTTTCTCTATAAAGGAAGTTTAGAACAAGTCTGTTTTTTTGGTTTTTGGTTTTTCTCCATCCCCTCAGTTAAATTGGATGTTTCTATGACATTTTTTTCTCTACAAGGTAACTTTAATTAGCTCTCCTATGGTGTAAAACCTTTCCAGTTTATGTTGAATGTCCATGTTTTGGAGCTTGCAGCTGCCTGCACTAGTGAGGCAGCCATGGAAAAGGAAAAACACAAAACTGAGGTGGGAGGAGGGTTTTGATTTGGATCCTTCCTGGTGGGAACAAGTCATAAAACAAATGTTCAGTTTCCAGATTTGGAAAAATTATAGAGTATTTTTTGCAGAGTTGCTTTAGAAGCAACTGAGTATGAGCATGGTAACTCAACAATAGGCACTGCCTTTGAATTTTAGAAGAGGAAACTGTAGACTATGACTTTGACAAAGTCACATAAAGGCCAAAGGCAGCGTTTGGCTTGCCAAAGAAAAATAACTCCAATCTAAATGGCATGGAGTCCTTTGAGTTCTTGTTTTTATGTTTTGCTCTTTTCATTTTCACTCTTTGAAACAGAAACGAAGAAAATCCCTAAATCTGTGGACTGGCAGAAAAACAGCTCTTGCAGACAAAGGACTCATATTAATACATGTGGGTACTGCTGGTTTCAGTAAGACTGCTTGGTTTAAAAGAGGACAAATTAATATAATCAGTTTTTATCTTTGGTGCAACTGCGAATTCTTGGCCATCTGATTATGGGCTGGCAACACTTTTATGGAAATTTATCAGCCTTCTTTGAAGTTTTCTAAACTTCCACTAGCACAGTGATCATGTTGATAAGAGGCTTCATGGTACTATGTTCACACATCAAAATTATGTGCATTTGTCAGAGCAGTGAGGCTGCAGTTTAAAAACTGTCATAATGCAGCTTCAACCTGAGCTCCTTCCCCTCGCTGCATTAAAGCTTGCATGAAGCACTTTCTATTTCACAGGTATCTTGGCAGCCACTATCAAGAACAGAGCTCTACTGAATATCCTTTAATGGATGAATACCCTTTAATGGATGAATATCCATAGGCAAGCCCAGTTCAAAAATACAATCAAAGGGTTAACTCTGCCATTTATACTCGTTTTCAAAGATCCTGTGTCCCACAAAAGGTTTCTCTTGCCTCAGAGACATTGTACTTCCAAATTTCCTGAAAGCTTACTTTTATAATCACGTAGTTGAAATGGAAAACTCCAACAACATAAGGCTTTCTTTTACATTTAATGGTCACTGTCCCCCAGATCAGCATTGGTTTTTTATAGAGGAGGATAAACAAATGCCTGCAGTATGGAAGGATTCATAGCTGTTCAATAGTATGGAAACACTATTAGAAATTTATGTACTTCTTACAAAATAAGTGTTAAGGAATTGACAACATGAACTTTACTGCTATTAACAAAGGATCTTTTTAGAGGTAAAACACAGCTTTCCTAAACCCCCACAGATACTGGCATCTTATTCTGCTAATACCCCAGGAGTATCCCACTAATTTACTGTGATATAGCTATTCCTATTATCCTGATTATAAACTGTACCTTTCACTGCCTAATTAACCAAGACTCTGTGAGAATGAAGAAATACGTCATTCTGCTGAAGTTCTGCCCAGCTCACGTCTGTAACTCTTAATGCAAGAAAAAGTGAGTTAGGGCAAATTCAGACCTTGCTTTTTAGCATAAAGCTCACCAGAATGGAAGTAATCGTCTCACTCAAAGTTAGGTCAGTCTGGTATGTTCTATGCTGGGTTTAAAAACTGTTGGTTGGGGGGGAAGGATTTCTTTTCCTTGCCCTTGGATGTGCTCCCAAGGCACTAATTGGTGTCACCTGGAGCCCGGGAAAGCCCCTGCAGGGCAGGCGGGGGCTGATGGCAGCACCATCTTGCACCGGCCCTTGGGATCGCAGCAGGCATCGCCGACCACAGAGCTGGGCGATTATGACCGAATGCGGTCATAAACACGAAACAATATTCAACGCGCAGCTGTGAGAGAGAATAAAAAAATGGCTTTGTTGTTATTGCCCTATTTAAACATACTGGCTCAGATTTTGGGTTATGCTTTGGCTGCAACACGTTGTAGCTGAGGACGGTGCTCAGGAAAAGCTGTTGAGCTATCTTTAGGCCCTATCGGTTCTGCCTGGCCAGTCTCTCTTCCAGCATTAGACAGAGCAGTGTCAAGAAATCCTGCTTTCCTGCTCATCCTGGCCCCTGAGAGCTGTTCTGGGGACTGAAACATCCGCAGCAGGCAGAAGGCCAGGCAGGAGGGGAGCCCAGGCATGGAGCGGGAGTTGCACGCCTGCGCCTCCATCACCAAGCACTGCAGGGGGAGTGGAGCAGAGCAAACCAGTGCTGGGGGCGCAGGGGCCATGCGAGGAGCTGGTGGGGGTGTTTGGGCTCTGCCCCCGGTGGGATGGAGTGCTGGTGGGTGGGGGAGCCCATCGCCACGCTCCGCTGTGGAGCATCCTGCCCCGCTGAGTGCTGCCCGCTCTGCCCAGCGCCTGCCCCCAGCCCAGCTGCAGCTCTCCCCAGTCTCCCCAGGGTGCTTTGGGACCAGACCCTCACACCGTTTGTGTTTTGGTTTCTGTTCTGCTGTCAGAGGCATGGAAAGCTGCCGGGGAGAGGATGGGGAGAGCGGTCCTCACTTCCCAGTCCTCAGATTTCTCCTCATATATTAAAAAAGTAAACGCACTGTGATATAGGCTATTGTTGTTCATCAGAAAACGTCACTGGAAATGGTACATCTTTGTTTAGTTGAAAAAAAACCCAAAACCAAAATGTTTATATCTTGAGACATTCATCAACTTCACAATGAGACAGCTATCTGCATGGATTTTCTTCCAAGAAGTCATGACACATTACATTTTAGGAAAATCCCGTAAGCCTTATTTCTGCTATTTTATACCTAGATAAAGAAAATAACTTCCGACTCTCTTTAGATTATTCCAGTTGACCGTATATCAATGAGCATGTCGCTTATGGGGTTATAAATGTTGCGAATTTTATGACTCTTGCAGGCCTGCTTTCGCGGACTAGCGTCTGTCTGTATCTCAACCGACACCACAGCATTAGCCCTGCGCCTTCCCACCAGCACACTGCATGCAAAGTTCTGTAAGTGCCTTTGCTACAGCAGCCATTAGCAGCTTTATTGCCTATATGAAACGGCGCTCTGGGATGTATTTCTTTACTCTGCGGCAGTGATATCTCCACGTGACGACTACTTGGAGACAGCCATGTCAAAAAGGGAGAAGCAGCTTCAGAAAGTAGTGGGAAAATACTACTTTGCTCTGAGCAAAGAGTGAGTTTAAGACATCCAACTGCTCCATGCTGAGTACCAGACAGGACCGCTTCTGGAGAGGAAAAGCAATTTAGTCCATACACCGGATATACAAGTCCTTAAGGCAGGCAGGCAGCCTACAGGTCTTACTCTAGGGAAGCAAAAACCCCACAGCAATCACGTGCAGGTTTTCTATAAGATTTTCCATGTTTCCGGAACACGCAGTCTCTCCTATCCATCTGGTATGCAAAAAGATCGAGCCTCACATGTCAGAATGCAACACCAACGTTTTGAAGATATGAACAAATTATAGAAGATATATATGTATATACATAAAATTTAGATAAATATAGATAAAAATAAGCCTTGTAACCCCAGCCAGTGTTTCAAGTAGGTTATCCCTCTTGACATTTGAGCTGCCGAGCGCCTGTATATTACAGAGCACCAGCTCCCCATTCCACTGCGTCGATCCCTACTTTTATCTCTCTCCAGGATGGCAACCTTTAAAATTGCACAGCTGGTTTTCCCCACTTTATGTGAAATATTTTGCACTTGAAGAAAGGAATTAGCTTGTAAGTCGCTGGGATGTAAAGCAAATGTTGCAGCCACGTTGCTGGTACAGGCGGAAGGGAAATATCAGCTGGAGTCTGGGAGTGAGGGAGAGAAAGGGGGGAAGGAGCTTGTATCGGGCACTAGCTGCATTAGAAAGGCATTAGTGACAGGTGGGGACAGCATGCACAGCAAAGAGAAAGAATATAAAATAGCTAGTCACTGGTTTTACCACAAAAGCCAGGCCTTGGCAGTTTCTGCCACTGAACAGAATTAGACAGAAACAGTCTCCCCAAGCATCCTATGATGCCATCTGGCTTATTACGGAGGAAATCCCCATTGGCAGTCTGGGTTTTTTTCCCTTCTTTTTCTCCACAACAACCTGAACAAGTGCCAAGATTATTTCTCTCTCTCATGCTCCCTCTCTTTGGCATTGAAACATCATTCTGTAGCAGGGGGAAATATGCACTACATTGGCTTAGATGATGGCAGCAATTTAAGGAGCAGGAGCCTTTGCAAGCCTGAGAGGAAAGCAGGGCTGATAAAGGAGATTAAACAAGCTGAGACTCTTTTGATGAACAAACTGAACCATCTTGCTGCTGAAAAAAGTAGAGATAGAGTCGATAGCTCTGATATATTCTCTGTTGCTTGCCAGAAGAGCTGTCTATCTCCATTATTAGCCTAAAGGGCGGTGTAGGCAATGAAAGCGAGTCACCGTACAGGAGGAGTTCAGGTGAGATGAAGGTAGCGTGAGCAGGGAGCACCTCTTTATTACAACCCTTCAAATCACCCACTGCGGGCAATTACTTTGTCACCTCCTTGTCTTTTCTGCAAGGTTTCCTTCCCTGAGATTAGCGATGTGCATGCGCAACAGTGGTCTGCGTCTGACAGGCGGAGAGTTGCGAGTAGTGCGGTTAGTTTTAATTATTTTTCAGTGGAACATCCATATTAGATGCAGAATGGAGCTGATTTAAATTACAGCTTGTCTGAAAACTGTGATTGACCTGCAAAAAGGTCCTAGAGTGTTTAAAAAGATGATTATACTGGAGGAAATTGTTGAATATTTTGCCAGATACTGAATATTAATTCTTAACTTAAATACCTAGTTTTTTGCATGTGTGGAGTCACACATGTATATACACAGAACTACATTTCGTATATAATATATTTTTTGAATGTTAATTGTCATTTTTTTCTAGGTGAATAACTGTTTTGTGAGATGCTTATAATCTCAGTAGTCTTTTCACTGAAGAAATCTTTGCGATGAAGAGCAGCAAGCTGATATTTTTCTCAAGCTAATAATTTTCATGTCAGTTTGAAATGTTAATGAACGTTTTGTAAATGATGTAGTATACATATGGGATGTGTATCTGTCCTGCGTCGAAGTCTGTCCCTTATTTTTGATCTCACATTGTGGTGAGGTAGGACACTGCCTCAGTTCTGGCCCTGGTACAGTACACGTCCCTTCAATCTGTGTTATTACCACATCATATTTAATCTGTGGGATAGAAATGGGACTGTCACATCTCCCCCTCTCCTTCTATTGCTTATCCAGTCATAAAAACAGAGATTGGTCTCTCAGCCATGCTACTTTTTGAAGATTATGGTTCAATTGCATTATTGTTGTCTTTTCTCCCTTCTATCCTGTAATATAAAAGGCACTAAAGTATTTGCTTTAAAAATATAGAACTTGTTCAAAGAGGTTGTGTTGTGCATAAAATGACCTATCGATACTGAGCTCTCCAGGGCAGGGGGTGTTTAACAAACACAGAAAAAAAAGCAGTGCACTCAGCAGGTTTGGAAGAACTGTATCAGATGTTTGCAAAGCAGCTGTTCTTATGTTAACGCTCGTGCTTCTTTGCTTTGAAGTGTACTGCAAGTGTCAGAAGTGTATTGCCTAAAGTCTAGGGTTTTTTTGCACTTTCTAATTCACAGTGAGAGTTTCTATTATTTCTTTTATCATATAACATCCATATTTAAATTCAGAAAATAGTAGCAACAGTTCCAGGAAGGAAAAGCTTTATTCTGTTACAGAAAAGGAAATAAATCTTAAAATAGAGACTTTTCAATATTACCAGAAGCTCCATATTATCACTGCTTCATGGAAAGAAAAGTAACAGTAGGGGGAAATAAAAAAGTGGATGTTGTATTGCATGTAAATAAGGAAAGGTGAGTTATGTTTTCTCCTGACAGATTTTTGTTTTGATTTGTGTTCCACCTATTTTATTTTTTAAGATTAATTGTTTTCTACTGTTAGAAAAGTTTCTTGCAGGGGTTTTCAGCTCTCAACTGAGAAACTTCACCTGCCTGCGAGGGGACCTGGCTTTATGCACATGGCAAATACCTGAGGCAGCTTCACTGAAATGAGCTGAGCAGTACGGGTACGCAAGTGGTACACCACCACAGAACTGGGTGAAACCTGAACCCATTTAAAGCCAGTGACACTGAGGTCAGGATTCAGGGATGTCCTTGAGGAGATGTTCTTTATGGCCTTTGTGCAGCGTAACCTCACGGCTGAGGGACTGATGTCTCCCCTACTGCGCTGGAAGATGCAGAAAGGGAAGTGGGATAAAACTTTCTGCAGCCTGGGCCATCCAGCTTTATGAGAGTGGCCTCTGGAAGGGACTATTGCCTTAGACCCCACCCAGGGTTTTTTCGAAGGGAAAACTCCCGGGCAGAGCTTGCAAGCAAACCCACTCTGATGAAACAGGGACGATCAGTCACCAAGACCTGTGAGTCAACTGGGGAGCTGTATTAGTTGATGGTAGATGTGCGCCCAGTAATAATAAAGACTCAAGATATTTACTAGAAGATTGTTACTGTTTGATCTCCACTAGTCGATACATGAATCATTATTTGAGTAACTCTTTCCATGAAGTTTGAAAAATGAAAAAAAATAGCCAGCATCTAACCTGACAAACTGTAGGTCCGAAGCTAGCCCAGCAGTTAGCTTATTCAAATCTAATGAAAAGCGTAGTTGTTTGAACAACGCTGATAAGTTTTTGATAAAAGGCCATGTATTATTGCTTTTACTCAGTTGCATCGCCCTTGCAAAAGACAAATTGCTCAAAACAGAGGACAAATTTACTTGCTTAGAAGTCTCTTCACAGAGAATGTACACAAAATTAATGAAATAAATGAAAAAGAAAGATATAATAAACAAAATAGTGACATTTATGTGCAGAAAGCATATAAAATTGCCTTTGCAATAGAAAAGACATCTTGATTGTGAAATTGGCTGCTGTTGGAATAGCACAATTTTAGTAATCTCTCTATCCCAAGCACAATATTTTACTCCTATTTTCCTTCAAATCCATCACTCAGTTTACTCAACTATAGGAGTTTTCACCAACAAACATTGTACCAACTATATCAGTAATTTATATCTGATAAGAAATGAAAATATTCATGGGTTTCTGCAAACCACGTATACGTTGCTGAAAGCGTAACAGAGAATGATGAATAGCCCTGAGTATCTGAAGGTATTTGTGTCTTCTTTTACCTTTAAAAATACAGATTTTGGAAACACGTGGGATCTAAATTTTAGGCTTCATTGCAGTCTTAAGTAGTGCAGTTCATCTCTAGGAAATAAGAAAATATTCAGATGCCAGCAGCAACACAAATTCATGCTGTTCCTCCATTCTCCTCTCCTGCAGAGTAGGATGTCCTCAGGATGCTGTATATAACCTTTGCTGGAATCAATAAGTTTATAGGGTAGTTTTGCCTCTTCATTCATTTACTGGGCCTGGAAAACAGGTGTGTGGAGAAGTTAGAGCCTGTCTGGCCGCTGGAGTTTGCCTTTCCACAGAACAGAGATGTATACCCTGCTTACATGTGTAAATCTAGCCCATGTCGTGGTCAAATCCCCTTGCAAGTGGTGCAAACTGCAGAATCGTCCCTGCCTATGTACAACTGCTAAATGACATGGTTTAGTTTGCTCTAGCTTTGAGCGCAGAATTTGCACTGGGATAGGGCAGGGCAGAATGCATTTGGTCACTTTGCAATTGCAAATGACCAGATACTGGTTTTTCAGGAAAAAGAAAAGGTCGTGTCCATTTCTTAAGACAAAGACTGGATGTTCACAGCAGGGTGGATGATACCAACACGCGAGGTGCATTTGGGTCCTTCCCTGCACTGCTTATTCCGAAGGACAGGAAGCACTGGAGGTAGACCAGCTCCTGCTGCCTCCTGCAAATCCATCTGTCTGGAAAAAAACCCAGCCCGTGGTGCTTCGTTGTAACCGCTGCTCAATGGGGAGTTCCAGGATGGTTCTCATCCTTCTGAGTGCAATCACATTAAGAATAGTTCAGATCTTTCTCAGCACTCTGTGTCCAAATATTTTGTATGTACTGTAGCTTAGCAATGCCTCCCAGGAAATATTACTCTGTCAGTAGGCAAACAATTGCTTAGCTTGAAAGAAATGTAATTATTTAAGGCATGCACAAATGTTTTTGGCTGCATGGTGCTGTAACATTATTAACTGTGGGGAAAAAGAGAGCTAGCTCTATTTTAGAAACCATATTACCATTGTCCTAAAATGCAAAATAGTCCTATCCTGACCAGAATTCCACATTTGCGCTTGATAGCAGATTGGATTTCAGAGCAGGATTAAGTAAATAAGTCATATTAAAATGACAAAATGGGTAAATAGAATATAATGTGAAATGAAATGTAAATTGGATTTAGGCAAACACTTTTATACAGACCTCCCGTCAAACCCTATCAGACTGCTTCAAATTCCTACTGTGATTTCTGCTCGCAGTTCTATTACATGTTGCCACTCAAGGGCATTTGATGTTTTCTCTCTCTGGAAATTCATTTGCATTTAAATGATTTGAAATAATCATAAAAGCCAAGTGCTATGAAGTTTGAAATTAGTTACTGTCTATAAATTGCGATGCCATTAAAAGATGATTTTGAAGAGCTTTGCTGTCTCAAATGTATGCAGATTAAAATCTAACAAAGTACACCTTGTTACAAAACTGTAAAGAATGGTGTGACATGGACTTAAATTGATTTATTCTCCTACTAGTGCCTATAAACTTTACATACTTGGGTTTCTTCTGAAAGTGGAAAAAAAACCTTTCATTTGCCTGCTGAATCTGAGCCAAATTCTGTTCTCAGATGGGGTTTCATTGGGTGTATCTGACACCAGCGCTTGGCCCTCAGAGCTTAATCTATATGCTCTATTAAATTTCTGGAAATGCTGTATGAATAGTTGAGTCTCATAATTTTTTTTATGGTGGGAATAAAGGAGTGGGATCAGGAACAATGGAGGCCATTTACGGTTGGCAGTGTGTGTATACACATTTATATGTATATATGTTCAATTTTTCCCCCCTCTCCCTTGAACTCTGCGTGCTCTCCTGGTAGGTCCCACATGGTCCTCTCTCTGAGGCAGCGGGTGCCCCTGGTAGGTCGCCCTGGAGATGGCCTTGCTGTCTTCTTGCTGATGGAAAGCTCTTTAGGAGTACAAATGAATTTTGAAATACTGAAGTCCCCTTTGAAACAAATCTTTTCTTCATCCACCTCTAGATAAGCTCAGGCAATAGAGAGCTGTCACCTCCTAAGTTCATCTTTCACCTGGCCTCCCCTAGCACTTTCCCACTGTTTAACCTACTCCTGCTCTCTGCCTGTGAGACCTTATTGTAGTATACTGCCTAATATAAATTCCTACTCTCTCTTTGTTTATACCATTGGGGTATTATAACTTTACATCTTTGGATACCAGCAGTACATTCCAAATATGCTTTCCTAGCCTCAAATCATTTTAAATGGGCTTAACCACACATATATGTTCAACTATGTCTAGTTGTATAACTTGATCATAAGATGTTTGTAACAAGGAGAGCAAAGTTGCCTTGGTTTATAAGTCTCAGAACCCAGGGATGGAATTACCTCTTTATAAACATATTTATGTGTGCATTTTTATTATTCAGGAGAATGAAAGAAATGTGGAGCACATGTTTTAAAGGGCAAGAAAATTTATCATTCTCATATTTTCAGCGGTTCAAAATTCCTAATATAGTTTCCTTGAAGGTAACGTTACTCTACAATTCTTACCATTTCTACCACAGCAATGAAGACTCCTATACTTGTTTATGAGTCATAAAGCAAAGCAGCTGTTTTAACACTCTCGATATAATAAGGAACTTATTTTCTGAAGTTGTCTCAGTAGCTAGTGCAAACTACCAGCTAATTCTTCCTTATTACAGTGTGAAAATCTGTTGTATGCACACTAGTGTGGAGACAACACCTAGTCCCTCGAGTAAGGTGCTTGGTTACTGCAGTGTCACGTTAGTGATGGAGAGTGGGGGAAGTGAGATGGGAATAAGCGTGTGTCCTTTTAATGTGATACAAGACATGCATCCTGCTTAAAAATGCAGGTGAGTAACAGAAAACATCAGCTCTAGACATGGAAAGAGGTCTCAGTACTTCTGAAGAATGGATATTCAATACATAAAGAGTTTGTTATTCTAGCACGGGCCTCTTCTGTTAGGGTTCTGGTGGACTCCTGATGGATTTATGAGAAGGAAAATCCTGACAGGTTAACTAAGCAGTTGAGGCTAGGTAGCCCCAAATAAAGAGTGAATCTGTTCAGTTCCGAGTGTTCCCTGGAAGAGCAGACTGAGGACAGTGAATTTTGCTCAGGAACTGAGAGGTGGGCTCCTTGCCCCGGACAGGTTTTCATTGCAAAAGTAACTCTGGCTTCTATGCTGGTTTTGCTGAAAATCCCATTGCCCAAAGCATTGATCCAAGACCAAGCATGCTTTCAGTCCCAGATGGTTTCATCTGAGCAGAACCGCAGACTACGAGCGTCTCTTTTTTTTCATGGAAATGACCTGGCCACTTTGCAAATAATCATCGACTTTTCACAGTCCTCTTCAGGAGCTCAGGAGGACAGATGGATTTTGCCCAAATGCATCAAGGAAGGGCCCTGGAGCAGCTCAACTTAACACAGCACAGAGAAACAGGGAATATTCCCTGGAAGTCCTGTCGGTGCATGAAAGTGTGAGAAACTTGCTGAGGTAGAACAGTACTTTGGGCAGGGATGAAGGATGCACCTATTCGCTGTTGAACTAAACCGATCCAAGTGGTTACTGCAGGCGCCTGCTTTTTCCTTGTGAGAGAAGTGAATGCTACCGAGAATGGTGAAGAGTCAATATTTCAGTGGGAAACCCTTTTTAGGATACTCTATAGAAAAGTTGGAAAAGCTTATGTTTGGGCACAGTCCTCCGTCAGGGTGGGGTTTACATAAGTAAATGACAAGCTTGTGAAAAGACTGATTTTCTTGATGCCTCTTTTACGTATGTCCTTTTAAGAAAGAAACCCAATAAAGGAGCCATGGTCATTGGTTCTGTCTTGCTTTAAATCTATATTCACAGCCAACTGAAGAAAGTTTAGCAAATCGTCTGGCTTCAAGAACTCTTACCACTCGACACGAGATCTGGCAAAATAGATAAAAAATTACTGGCAACTGCAGATGAAATTGTGGCAGGAGATTTAACTGAAAAATATAACATTTTATGAACTCAGGGCAAAACAATATCTCCCAGAACATATTGCAATCCGATCTTTGCAGATGTTATTAAAATAATGCAGAGTTTCATAAAAATGCATAAATTATACTTTATTGTTATGCATTATAAAATGTATTCTGAAAGGGATGGTAAGCACAGCAAGCATTTTGCTTTATCTAGTTTGACAGCGCTTCATTGCCACTAAATGAGGAGGCATAGCTTTGCAATATCTGCAAAAGGCAGAGGAGGAAAAGTCCTAGATTGAAAACTTTCCAAGGATGGGACTATCTTCTTGCGTGCTTAAACAGCATAGAGAGCCTTGGGTGCTCAGTGCTCTTCCGGGCACAGACACCAACAAAAATAACAGGAGAAACTTTCTTCTTCATTCTGAAATGGCTAACTTTTTCCTTACACTTTCAAAGCCTCGTGTTCTTGCACAGAGCTTAAGTGCCCTTTTGCTTTCATCCGCCCTTTTTTTTCCTAACCGCTCCCTATAGGCATCTTTTTTAGCTGTGCTCTGACCTATGCTAAGGAGCGTAAAGTTTTGGCTCCCCAAGCCTGTGTAAGTTCAATATTGCAGCTCAGACCTGCCACTGCACAAGATGGGTTTGAGGGCCAGAACTGCAGTACTGAATTTAAAACATAGTGGGAGGTAAGCCCATCTCCTACCACTGCAATGACGTTTTTAGTTTTTAGGGTTTTTTTTCCCTTCAGGCAGGCATTTCTGAATGTTCTGGAGTGGAAACTAACAGATGGGATTTCTTTAAAAAGATACAAACCACAGCTTAGGGTTTCAATCTGATTTATCTTTTCTTTTTTTTTTTTTTTTTTTACCAGAAGGGAGCTAGACTATGCTACCTACTTAGGTAATTAATGATTCAGTGTGCAGCCACCATACACTGGAATTTAAGCTGCTGGAAATCTCATTTGTAACCATAAGAATGCAAAGGGACATGAAAAGCTTGATTTGTTTTTGTGGCTTTCCTGAGTTAAAATTAAACCTATTACCGAGAGCTGACAATGCAATATTGTTGCATTAAAGCCGTGTTTATACTTTTTCATGCAAGATACTTCCTATGAATAATAATAAAATATAGAATTTGTGGTATGTTTTGAAGGCGCAGGTTAAAGTTGTTATTTTGGTGCTGTAGTATCTGTTTGTAGCCATGCATGCTGTGCCTACTGCCTGTATCTTGTCCCTACTGACAGCATAGAGTTTGCCACCCTCATCATTGCAGTTAATAGGGATATTAGGCATTCACTAGATAATTTAGTCCCTCTTAGCTATCCAGTAGGAGGCTGAATTTTGTGAACATGCTGATTGTGTCCCAGATTTATCTTTCTTTAAGCCGTCTCTCTTCGGAGCCTGTGGGTTGCTCATTGCACCTCTGTTCCTCCAGCTCAATTTTGAAGGCACTGTGTTACGGAGCTCCTACTTCCCATTTAGGCACTTGTAAATGTGAGGCAACTGCCCCAAAGGAAAGCAGTTATTTAATTGATGCATCAGTTTAGATTTGTTTGATATAAACATAAAAATAAATGTAAATAAAGGTGAAATACAGAATACTTGGTTTCTCTGCTGGAACTTGCCTAAGGCAGTGGAGAAGCGCTCCTGGGGAAACCGTCACCCCCTCCTTACAGAGAAAAGAGCCTTGTGCCTCTTTTTGCGCTGCCCCTGAGGAATGAAATGGCCTCCAAGAACAAGGCACTAGTCAGAAAAGCAGTAACAGCTCAAGCCTAGAAAGCATTTAACTATGTGCTTAAATTTAAGCATTTTTTTTTTTAGTCCCACCGTCCTCAACAGGATTTAACAAGGCACTTAACATCCTTTCTGAACAAGGATACTTTCCTGGAGTTGGCCTTAACAGAGGAGCTCACTAATTTCTTTTGCTCTTCAAGTCCTACCTCTTCTGCAACACTTCTGAGGAGCTGACTGTGCTTTAGGTAGATAAAGAATAATGGTTAAAGTAAAGGGTAAAGTAATCAGTTGGCATCATTTCTTTGCATAGCATCCTGGTTGCCTGCAGCCGGTGCTTCGTCTCCTTCATCCTCACTCGGATTTTGCCTGGTAAATGTTGTAGAAGGTCACACCTGGGGTCCCAGCACCTGCCCCAGAGACTGACCACACATAATGTACCGCAGAAAAAATGAAGCAAGTGATGAAGAGTCAAAAGGTAACTCAGAATTGGTAACTGCTTTCCTGCATAATTTTGGCCAATTATTTGTCCAGCTCTGATGATGCTGTTACTGTTGATTTAAAGTGCAACGCTATCAATATTTTTGCATGGTCTTTGCTTAGGAGGAAAGTAAGCAGAAGAATGAACACTGATTAAGGGAAAGGAAAGCAAGTCTCTTTACTGATAACATATCTATAGCAGCACTGAGACACGTAAATAGTATTCAGGGACTGCTTTCTAGTCATGTTTATGATCTTCAATATATTTACGTATTTCTTGTTTACTGCCCAGATGAATTTCAGGTTTCCAAATTACAGGTGTATCACAGCAATTTTGGTCACAACAAGGTTCCAAATGCTGTGTCATTCAACAGACCCACACTACTATTTAGCAGTACTTCTCAATGTGATTTTACTGGCCTCTGTTCTCATTGAAGAATATACTAAAATTCAGATTAAAGATGAACACTTTCTTTCTGCACTGGAGTTTTTCATAGCTTCTTCCTCAGAGTAGCTTTTCTTTTCCTCATTTCATCTTGAAAGGTCATTTTAGCAACTAAAAAGCCCTGTTGCCAACTTTTAAAATAATTATGATCTCCAATAAAATGCCATCTATTTTTAACATTGCACTTTTTAATGTGTCTTCTTTAAAGACACAAAGTAGATGACTTTTTCCATGAATAATGTATGACTTCAGAGAATTTGTATGCTATGACATAAATTATCAACTACTTTTCCACTATTTGCTGATAAAGTGGGGGTGTCTTCCTCACACTCTGTAGTCAGCTCATGTTTAGAATTGGCTTCTTTTTGCTGCTGTATTTGAATGATGACATTTCATCATAGTTTATGCCACTTGATAGCATAAAATGTCAGGAAGAAATGATCATAACACTTCTGCAGGTGATAAGTATTCCCTGCCTGTACTCCACGAAGTACAACACGGTGCATTATGTAAAGTAAAAGCAGACACCGTGGCAACAGTACTGGGATTAGGAACGGGGAGCGTGACCAGTTTAGCACAGGAAACACCTAGAAGTTATCTTGCGTCTGTTGTCTCTCAAAGATTTCCAGGGATGGCCAATATTCCTAAAAGTCAGAGAGAGCCCCCTAAGCTGTTGTTCAGGGTTTGGTGGAATACGATGGATGGACTTCACAATTGCTGGCTGAGGGACCAGGACAGTGGATACTGATATTGATTGCTCTGTGGCATGGCATCCACAGGCAAAGTAGATGTGTTTCAATATCCTCATTGGCCAGGGCCAACAGTAGCTGAGATGTATTTAAACTGGTAATTCAGACATGAAGTAGAAAAAGGGAATGAAAAAAATATATTAAGTGCTTAGGTGAGGCTTTGTAGTGGCAGTTAAATATTCAGGTGGCTCAATGTGCTTCAGAAAATAGTGATGTTTAGGATGAAGAGGAAAAGAAAATTAGTGGAAGTGCAGAAAACCAGATAACATTTTTTCAGGCAAGGAGCATATTAAAGCAAATAAAGAACTGGAGGGGGAGAGTCCGCTGGGACATGGAGTTTAACAGAGTTGTGGTAGAGCAAATAGCGGGAGTTAGAGAGAATAAGAAAGATGGAAACTAAAAGGAGAAAATAGCCTCACAGCATATGGAAGCAAAATATCTGGAGGAGACCCTGAGGGACACTAGTGTGGATTTATGTCCTGCAATTATAATTAGTGAAAATGAGGGGATAAAATGAGATTTTGAATTTTTAGGAACACAGAACTATTTCCAAGTTTTTAAGTAAGTTATATGTTTTCCATGTCTGCTAATGTCTCTCTGAACTCCCTCATACCGTTGCTAGTCTTCCCAGAAAGTGCCTTGTCTGTGACGCACCCTGGGATGAACTGCCCTCATCAGTGGAAGAAAACTCTGGAAAAATTGCAAGATTCATTTGGAACAAACATAATACAATATCAATAAATTGCATGGTCAGAAATAGCACCCACATATAAACAGGATGTGGCAACTGGAATGGGCGTATTAAATGATGCTCAGCAAAAACTCTGATTTGCAGTCGTACAGGAGTATTTATGATACTTTAAAAAATGCTTTCTGGCTCTCACCTCCCTGGAAGAAGGTTCTGGTTTGCACTGAAACTTCATGAAGGAGTTGGAGAGGCAGAAACATCAACCACTGTCATCCTTGGAAATCTAGAAATTTGTGAATCCTCCAGCAGGCTCCAGATGCCACAACCTGCAAAGGGGAGCATGTCTACTGACAGACAGAGAAACAGGCCTCATATTTGCCTGGTAAGGGAACACTTGTTACACCTATATGCCCTTTGGGGAGGAAGATAATAGAAATGCGAGGAGTCCACACTTCTTATGAATGTTTATCAGACCAAATACTTATTAACGTCAATAAGCTGTAATATATATAGATTTATGTATGGGCACTTAGGATGGCTGTGTTTTAGGGTGTGCTGCAACTTTTTGTTGCCTTGAAATTACCCAGTCAAAATCATCAGGAATTTTTCAAACACCCAGTCATTGCATATTTTGCAAAAACAATATGAGTAACTTTGAAGAATGGACAATCTTAGATAGCTGATAAACAGAAAAGGTGTCTGAATACTTCAAATATTTAACTACAAATAGTTCATTACAGTCTAGCAGTAATAATGTCAAATCTGGCTAGTAGCACAATAATTGAGGATTCATAAAGCGTTTGTGGGAATCACCATGTAATTACCATTGTCTCCAGTGGTGGTACAGGAAAATAATATGCAATATTTCAAGATATTTAATTAAGTAGTGTCAGTGAGTTACCTTGAAGATAAGTTCTATCACCCCCATATGACAGGCTTGTTGATGACTAGCTGATGGATGAGTCCCCTCAGTATGAAAGACAGATGAAGTGAGGAACATCAACATGATATGCAGTACTCAGTATGATGGAGTATGTATAATTGTTTGTTATTTACTCTTTAAAGGTGACCTACAAATACGATGCTTTAGGGTTTGTTTTCTTGTCTTCTTTATTATGTAAGAAAAAAGTCTACAAAATTCTTCAGTGGAAACTGTACGTTTTTCCTTTCCATAGACATTCTTGTCCACTTTGTTTTTCTCCAAAGACCTCCGATCCATGAGGGAAATAACAGGTTTATAGTATCAGATATCAAGGAAAAAAAGATGTTTCTGTGAGGGTAATTTCTTATGTGGTCTTCTTTGGACGTGGGAGCTGTTATGAATTCACATGTGGTTCACTAGTAATGTCAACAGCAAAACTCATCATCCCTGCCTTGGGAATTGAAGAAAAAACTTTGCAGCCTTCATGACGAAAATGTAATATGAGACCAGAGGAAAGACAGAAAAGAGAAGAAGTTAAAGAAAGATGGCTCTCCTAATAGTTTTTTTTTCTGTCAAAGAAGTTAAGGAACTACCATTGTCTATTTATGTTATTCAGCATAAACTACAGGCTTTGGGTTCCTTACCCAAGTAACTGCTCTCTTACACTCCTCTGTTGGCTGTATTACCCTGTATTTTGACTTACTGCACTTTTTCTTGCTGTCACCATGCAGCTGACTTGATCACAGCCTTCAGTTTGGAAATCCTTGCTTTTTACTCAAGTCTGACTCTTGCTTACTAGCCCATTTGTCTTGTACTATATCAGTGCACTTCTCTGTGGACCCTAAGGTGATAATTACATTAGCTGTACTTCATCACAAGCTTGTTAGGCCTTGACAGTTGATTTTGGCTGACTATAATCAGCCTTGTCCCCACTTGTCATTGTCCCTTTGTGCAGTGGTTGAACATGACTCTTTCTACATTAGCAAGTAGCGTGCTCCATTAGGAGTGGATCTGCTGAGTGAATCAACCTGCATTGACCTCTGCACTATGTGTGGTTTTGAGGACTTCATGGTAGCTATAGCCTGGTCCTGTAGACTGAATGCTCATTAGTGTCTGGAATGTATCTTTGGGTTTAGCTTCACCTGAAAGAGATCTGGTTTGTGTGCTCTGAGACAGCTCTGTTGTGCAAATCAAGGCACAGTAAGGGGGGGATAGTTGGGAGATTTGAAAATGTAGTTCTGACCATCAATGCTTATGAAGGTGCTTTTGCTGCTTGCAGTGTACTACTGCCTCAGCTGGTCTAAAGTGAGACCAAGGATCCCTAGAGTTTCCCTGGGGTCTGGATTAAAAGGTAGATTAAACTTTTTTTTTGTTATTACTCTACAAGTAATTTAGACAATTTAGGCGCTTCTTTTTCAGCATATGTGTCCTGATGAGGGGTAATCTGGGTTTATTCCCACGTACGTATTTTAGTGCAATACCCAGATGACTTCAGTCTCAAAACTAGAACAGGTGAGTGCTCTTGTCCCTCCTACTTCTTCAAGGTGGTTGGGACCCTTTTTAGTTCGTTAGGTATAAATTTGGAGATGAACAAGAGAATAATTGCATGCACCTACACTTTCTCTTCCTCTGCTTTTCTTGCCAAATATCTTGATCTGGGTTGCTGAAGTCCATGCTCATTTTCTGTCATGCATCTCTCACCTTGGACTGTGCATATAATTAACAATAATAATAAAAAAGGATTTAATTAAATCCCGTCAGTGAGTGTAAATTTAAAATAGAAGACTGTAGTTCATTGAAAGACTACACACATTAGGTAAGAATAGGTGTGGCTGAGACAGCTGATGAGTAATATTGTGCTTGAAGAAACGATCCATTCATTTGACAGGAAAAATTATTGGAAATAGGATTCAAGGCAACAGCGGAGTCTACTTTTTGCAGTTGTTACAACCACCAGTGTCTGGAAGTAGAGGAGCAAGTATAAGAGTTGAGAAAACTGATTGTGGTGGATTTTGCATCCACCAGGCATGGGCTCATGTGTTGGGAGTAGAAGTGTATCTATTCTGATTCTTTCATCACAAAACCCCTGGTGTGGGGCCATTGTAATACAGCATTTGGTTCAGTGGGGCCCTAATTCATATCAGAGATCCCACAAACTCGCTCAGTACACAATCCTACTACTACTACTGTAAGAGGGAAGGCTCCCACAGATGTAGTATTTGCTCATTTTTCTGTGATTCTGAATGTGACCTTGTGCAAACACATACCAGTTGATTTTGGGTAAACCGTTATTTTAAGAAAACTCTAAACTCTTCCTTAATCTCTTCCTTCCCCATGTATCTTTGCCCTTTTCTTCTATGTGAGTCTTTCATGGACTATCCATTATTTAATTTACTGAATTGGGCCTTTTTCAAAAAATTTTTTCTTAAATAATGCTCTTCTCTTCTGCCTGCACTGTATGTCAAGACTAGAAGCAACAGCAAGGCTTCTTTTTTTTCCAACACAAGCCTATGCTTACGAGGACTCATAAATAATTTTACTACCAATAAGCACTGTTCAAAACTTGACTGCACAGGAGACATGTTTGCAGACAGCGTGAAAGCATAAACAATGTATTATCATTGCTTCAAATCAAAAGAAAGTCAGCACTAGGTGAAAAGATTACAAGCACCACACATCGCAAAAGTATCTTGAGAAGTTAGAAACTAACATCCAGATCTTCAGCTACAAAAAATGGGCATAACACTGCTGATGTTGCTGGAAGTATGGAAATTCATACCAGACTCTGTCTTGGCCTTCTGATTTTTATTCTGCATTTTACACATAATTTTTGTCATTTATCTCCATTAATGTTAATGGAAAATGCACATTTCAAGCAGTGAGGAGTAGCCAAAGAGGTGCATTCATTGTTATAACTGATAAATTAGTGTCTTTGTTCAAACAACTTGCATTTACATTCACTGTTAGACAAGGAAAAGCTTCTTAAAAATTTATAAGCTGACTATGCAGGTTAACTTAATTGTGCAGTCGTACAGTGTTGACTCAAAGTTAAATTTAGGAGCACTTTGAAAAACTAGTGGAAAGTAGAGCATTTGTTCAACATCACAGACTTGCAAATGGTTGAGCTAAATATAATGGTGAGTATTCAGTCACAGGTCAGGCACTGACAGAGTGCTTAGAGTGCTTCCCGTGCATTGATTGGTCTAATTTTGGAGATCATCTTGTGTTTTATTCAAAACTGGACAAGGCTGTGAGTAAAACATGGACTTATGGGATACAGGAAGACTGATAAATAGAGCAAGCCTGATGCTTGTCTTCTCTTTGGGTGCCTTATGCAGCCACAGCTGGAAATAGCAGGAGGATATCCTGGGCCAGATCCCCTCTGAGCTGCCTGTGAGTTACCTTGTACAGCTACGCTGGACATCCCCGGTGCGTTGGGATCTGACACCAAAAGGATTTTAGTGTTTATCAATTATTTTTCCAGAGGCCTCCCCGAGTTCTTTGCAAACCGGGATCTGGACTTTCAAATTGTGTGAGTAACTGTGTAATTTATGTGCGTAAATGCCCGGTGTGGTCACATAAATCAGTTGCTTTCATCCCGGGGTGACCAGGTAGCTGCCTAACTGGCCACGTTCCCATACAAATACCTTATTTAGAGAAAAGCATTAGGTGTTTGTGACACGTGGATGTAACTGTATGCCCTTAAGTGATTAATGGGAAATATCTTTTTTTCACCCGGTTTGTTTTACATTCTCCCCTCTCTCTCCAACCTGTCCCAGGACATAAAACACTCTGAAATGTCCATCCAGTCTTTTAGACTGTAAATTCCTCTGGGAAGGAGGTTTGCTTTACTTGTTTTCTCTTATGAGGCCAGTATACTCTCCGGTGTTCGGGAAGTGCTTGCGCACGTGCCTGCACCTCTCAGTAAGACAAGTGTCCAGGGGCCATGAACTTGGCATGTCAGCCCACCACCTGTCTCCAAAGCTGCCATATGGTCAGCCAGAAGACAGCCTACTGGTGCCTGGAGGTGTCCTAAGTTGCTTGGTCCTCAGAGGGTGTGCAGAGGTTGTGATTGCCGGTGTTGAGCTTGCATTTTCATGTCCCCCATCTGAAGCATCTACATGGCTGGTCTTCAGGTTGGCCTTGGAACTACTGGTGGCTTGCTGTACCAATTCAGCTGCCATGCCTGAAGTGCCCTCAGGGGGAATGACAAGAACCTCTGCTGTTTTATCAGTTTGAATTTTCTGGCCAAAATTTTGCTTCATTTATGCTACTTTTTGTTTGTCATGGGGAGAAAAGGGTGAAAATTACTGGGTAGTGACTGCTACAGTGGATGTAGAAAGGAGGGTGTCATTTGTGAAATGAACATCCATGTGTTCTCATTAGCTATGGTGTTCTCAAGCTAATGCCTGAGATTAGTTTAGATTAAATCCAACAAACAAAACCAAGACAGTACCTGAAGACTCTTCTTCACCCCTTTTCAAGGGTCTTTTTGACAGAGTGCACTGTTGGACTAAAAAGTCCCACGTATTCTTCAGTTAACTGACTTCAGCTGGGAATGCTATTTATTCAGATCTAGAGAAATTTTTAAACAGAACATGACCATCTAATACCTGTGCATTTAGAGCATCAAGGAGCTTTAAAGTCATTAAAGAATGAGATGAGTTCAGCTGCAAATGTTACTTGAAAACGAATGATCACTCCTGCCTGGGTACAGGATGCCCCTGATACGTTATGGGAATGGCTGCAGAGTCCTTTTTGAATTTGTTATTTAGCCGATGACTTGCTGACATCTGAATCTGCGTGATTTGCTATGAATAATTTAAACCATAGAGTGCAGAAAGTGTGACAGAATTAAAAGACCAAAAAATGGTTGAAAATACTTTCATGATCCTTCTTCTTGCTTAAAACTTGAAGATCAAACAAGAAAAAATTACAGTTTAGGATTACTACACACTGCACGAGAAACCAGCAGAGCTGCAGAGTTGAGCTCATTGGATATACCTTCTTTAAACAGCATCTCTTTGTAGTCAGTCGGGAAAAAGCTGTAGAAATTAATAAGGAAATATTAAACATTTATTTTGTATGTTTTGACTTGTCTTCACAGGATCATTCTGTAAGCAATTTATGTTACTAGATAGGCTTCATTCCACCATTGTGTACAAATTACCGGTTGCTCACTTATTAATCCTGTTTTTCTGTTGACTTTTCAAGCCAGTCTCAGAGGGACAGGTATGCAGCCTGAAAGAGTCCAGAGCAGTGTTGGAATACATGTTTTCTGAAGTTTCTTAATGGATAACACTGCTAGAGCTCTTACGCTAAATTAAGAGAGTTCAAGATGTCTGCAATAAGCTTTGTTGTGATGAGAAGGATTGCCAAACTTGCGGTTTAGTTTGCAAGTAAATAGGCGGTGGGGGGCAAAAGAAGAATATTGTCTCTCTCCTCTCTGAAGCACCATATCCTGGTGGCAGCAGATGGCTGGATGCTGGGATCAATGAAATTATGTTCTCTTTCACTGTGATAATTGCAACACTCCTTGCTGTTTTCCATGTTCATGATCATGGGTGAATTTCATATATTTGAATAGAAAAAAGTCCAGGAAGGTGTATTTTCTGTACAGTAATCAAGACAACTATAATCCCTGGTGAAATGCATGTGTGCAAGGTTGTTAACATAGTAAGCAAGTGCAGTGACTGCCAGGCTAGATACGGTTGTCATTGTTCTTAGCGGTGAAAAGACGTTCCCTTGCTGGTGGTGTGGGTGAGTGAGCGGGGTTTGCATAGCCCATCATTTCATCGACCAAGAGGTTACTCTCATCTGGGGGGTGGAGAGCTTTGCTTCTGCCTTATGGTGGAGGACAAGCAGCTGGGAACACTCAACACAGCAAGTGCTTTTCTTTTAGCTGGCTATTTGCAGTTGGACAGCTTTTTCTAACTAGCTTATAGGTGTTTTGCAGGTCAATTTTTTATGACTTGCTTCGATGTATGAGGAGGGAGATGGTATAGGCTGAATATTTACCTCTCTATTTGCTTGGGACAGTCAGTATTTAACAGCTTAACTGTACAACAACGTGTATTTAATCCCCTACCC
>VYZM01000345.1:71023-103959 GCA_013398915.1 Dromas ardeola | reverse complement strand
AAAAAAAAAAAGCCTGTCCAGTCATAAATATCTCTAGATTTCTCAGCCCAAAGTTTGAAATATGAAGTTGGCAGAGTCCACATTCCCTATGTGGATGTAGGAAGTAGCCAGGATGTGCTTCCTGAGCATGCCGTGCTCAGACAGAGGTCATACAGGCAAACAGTCATGACTCAGCTAGCAGTGAATTAAACAGCTTCCAAGGAGCACTCACCCTCCAGAAACAGAGAACTGACCCAAGCCATGATTAAGGAAAATGTGTGTACACAGCACTTATTTCACTTCACCACTGTTAGCCCAGGACCAGGAAAGACAATGAGTTAGGGTGCTTGTACAGCAGTAAAATTTCCTATTTGTTGACTTCATGTTATGCAACAACACTTCAAATTCAGGGTTTTTTTCCCCCTAGAATTTATTGTTTGTAAAATTCTCTGTGTGACTATGATTTCTTCTAGAAGACCATCAGGAAGACTTGTAAGCTGTTTCCTGACAGGAGATGAAGAGGGGAGAGAAAATGAACTGTTAACGAGAATGCTGCCTGCTGTCTGAATTGCCTTAATTCATGAAGGGACATAAAGCTTAGACAAAAATTTATGGTGAATTAACCCTGGGAATGGCTCAGTTGTTTGACAGCATGTCTGTGTACACACAAGGGTAGATCTGGGCTGAACCAGAGCGTCAGGCTGGAGCACTGCCATGGATGGACAGAGGCTCTTCAGGAGCGGCCACCCAGGGAGATGGCAGGGGGGGTGTCCTTGCTGTGCAAGAGCAGCAGGGATGCATGGATCTCTGCCCTGAGATGGATGATGCGCCAGCTCAGATCTTGCACGTTAGGATTAGTGGGTGTAAGAATGTGGGTGACACTGTGGTGGGTGCCTGCTACTGGCAGCCTGATCAGGAAGAAGCAGATAAGCACTGCTGCAGACAACTGGAAGAAACCTCAGCCCTGGAAGAAACCCCTCACAGCCCTGACCCTCATGGGGGACTTTAATCACCCCAATATCTGCTGGAAGGGCAATGAAGCAGGACACAAGCAATCCAGGAAGTTTCTGGACTGCACTGATGGTAACTTCCTGAAACAGGTGGTAGAGGACCCAACGAGGGGGCACAGTCTGACAGACCTGATACCTACAAACAAGTAGGAACTTGTGGGGGATATGAAGATCGGGGGCAGCCTTGGTTGCAGTGACCATGAGATATGGAGTTCAGGTTCCTGAGAGGCAGGAGCAGCGCAAAAAGCACTATCACAATTCTGAACTTCAGAACAGATTCTTCTTGTTCAGAGACCTGATTGGAAGAATCCCATGGGACATGGCACTGGAGAGAAGAGGGTTCCTGGAGAGCTGGTTGATTTTCAAGGTCACCTGCTCCAAGCTCAAGAGTGGTCCATCCTGACAAGCAGGAAAGCAAGCAAAAGTGGCAGGAGGCCTGCATGAATGAACAAGCAGGCCCTGAATAAATAGATATCTGTAACAGATATGAAAAAGGAAGAATACATGAGTGGGAAGCAGGGTCACATCACCCAGGATGAATACAGAGACAGCGTTTAAACATGTAGGAATGGGGCTAGGAAAGTCAAGGCCATCTGAAATTGAGTTTGGCGATGGATGTGAAGGCCAACACAAAGGTCTTCTACAGGTATATTAGCAGCAAAATGAGACTAGGGAAAATGCAAACCTGCTGCTGACCTGGTGACAGAGGACACATAAAAGGCCAAGGTACTTGATGTCTTCTTCACTATGGTCTTTATTGGTAAGACTGGCCTTCAGGAGTCCCATGTCCTTGGGACCAAAGGGGAAGCTCAGAGCAAGGAAGCCTTAATCTTGTTGGAGGAGGAGCAGGGTAGAGAATATTTAAACGAGCTAGGTATACACAAATCCTTGCAACCCGAAGGGATTTGAAGGAATTTGCCCATGGAAAGAGGAGTCTGTGTTCTGAGCAACTCTTGAGCCTTTTGTGACACCTGAGTTTAGTTTTTTTCTTCTGGAAAAAAAAATATCTACTGAAGGCTGATTTACCTTTCTCAGTATAAGCACTTCTCCAACCTTGAAAACTCACTTCATAGCTACAAGGTAATAGTAAAACTATTCAGCACTCAGTTTAAAACAAACAAAAAAACAGTCATTCAGGCAAGGAATAGAAACAATAATTGTAAACAACTGAATACCTCAGGTGATCTAAAGACAAAGTAAATAGTTTATGAAATGTACATAGGTAAACTACTATCTACTAAAACTGCTTTCAAGAGTAAACTGCAAACAGGAAGAAAAGGGCTATAAACAGGAGAGTATATCCTCAATAATAATTTGACCAGCTCAACAGTTCAACAATTCTTAGGGCCATATTGACATATTTACAAAATAAACATGATATTTACAAATGGAGATTATAAAAAAACACTGCAGGCTGTCTTGAAACTATTATTTTTCATGCATGTTATTTTTTGTGTCAGAATCTGTTAATTAACTGTGGTGTGATATTTTTGTGAAAAATACAGTCAATTTATCCAAGCTGCTGTTCAATTTCAAAAGATCTCAGAATAAGATTCTTCACCTATTCAGTTGCAAGCTAGCTATCCCACAGAGCCATTCTTTAATCACTTCAATGCATGCCTCCATAGAGAGCTGAAAATGTTCTTGACTTTATTAAAACACATTTCTCCTTCCAAACAGAACACTAATCCAGTTTCAGAGTCAAAAGATCATCTTGCTCAGTTCTGGAAGATTTTTTAATTTTTTGTTTCTGATGTTAATAAGCCTTGAAAGTTTGAATATTGTTGCTGGTATATACTTTGATCAGTGGATTTGAAATGTAAGCTTTTTGGCCATGGCCCATGTTTTCATTATGTTCAGGCAGCACTGAGTACAGTGGAGACCAAATTCATTTGGTGGCCTCTTAATGCCAACCGTAATACATAGCAATTACAAAAAGAATATTAATAAGCACACAAGTTTTAGTGAGACAGAAGATTTTGTTTGATTTCAGTCCCTTTCTTGCCCTGTGATTTTTGACCTGAAGTCTGCTGTAAGAACTGCACAGGGTTCCCTAAGAATTACTGTTTGTCAGACTGAAAAAATGTATCTCTAAGCTGAGTTGGGTGATACAAATGTCCTCCTCCCCGCTGCAGATATATTTGTGGGTCCAATGGCTTTTGCTTTTAAAGTACCGGTAAGATTGTTTTTCCCATACGACTGAGTATGTCTGTGAGCAGCACAATAAAGGAGACAAACAAATGAGGGTGCTGCAGCTGGCCCTAATCCTCTCCTCCTCTCCCAACTCCTTTTAGATGCTTTTGAATCCATCCATCACAGCGTTATTCCTGGATGTGCTGTAACAGCGTGTTTGGAGCTTGAAGAGAAAAGTATTCATGCCCCCCTTTCCCTCCATCCTCTAGGGTGCTTCAAAATACGAAGACGACTGGTTGGGAAGTGACCAGACACTGAAAAGTAGCATTGGTGATTGCTTTGTTAAATGCAGGGCAACAAAATGCCCCAAAAAAGTGCTCTGAGAGTGCATAACCTGCTTCCAGCTGCGACAGATACAGAGCTCCCCACGTAGGTCTAAGAGCTAGAAAGCTGAGAAGTAGTTATGCAAGCTAAAGATGCCCTCACCGTTTTACTGGCTTGGCTCTTAATTTGTTTTCAAAAACTGTAAATATATATTATAGGTTGAGAAACTATAGTAATTTATTTGGATTCTGTTTTTTTTTTTTCTTGCAGGCTACAAAGAGCATTATTTTAAATCAGCAAGAGTTCTGTTTTACATTAAAACTTCATTATAATGCATTTTTCTATCCTTCTGGCACTCTGCTTCAGATCATCGGCATCCAAAAACTCACCTCACCCAGCTGAAAGATTGATCTGAATCACATTTTCAGGAAAAGATAAAATGAATGATTGGTTGTGGCTTGAAAACTTGGATAGCAGGTTTCAAAACGAGCAGCATTTATGGCTGATTTATAAGCACTTAAAAAATAGAATGGAAATACCAATATAGACTTGACTACCAAAGAGCCTTTATAAAGTCTCCCTTTAAATTATAATGTCTTGAATTTAATGCATTTTAATGTTCTTAATTTTGGATTAGGAAGGAAAAGGAATTAATGACATCTGCACTATGTGGCTTTGCTATGGAAAGTCATAGCATCTCATAATGACTTAGATGGCAATAATAAATAAACAAAATAGGCCTTAGGTTATTTTTTTTCTCATTTGTATGTGCAAAGATGTTACCAAAGTTGCCTGTTTTCTCTCTGTAATGGTAACACAGCCCTTGTTTAACCTATGGTTGTTATTAAAGTCAGTTACCATCATCTTCCTAATATTTTGCATCCTATAGTTGCACTCCTGTTTCCACGGTATCTCTGGTGCTTGCTATTGAGACATAGTTGAAAATCTGGACAGAAGCTTGAATTTACCCGTCCAATGAAGCAATGCATCAAAAAAACCCCAAGAGTTTTGGACATTCTGTATTGCACCTTGGGTTTTCCATGTCATAAAATAACTCTGATGGGAGCACAGTAAACAGGGGTGTCTGGGTGGGAGTTGGCCTTGGTGGAGGATAAAGAGGTTCTTGTATTTTGGAGATAAGTTCACCAGCATTTTCTGTTGCTCAGTGGTTTATTAGGTTGCACTTCATCATTTGTAGGTTCAGTAGTTTGGTCACAGTTCTTAATGAGAAGGTCTAGTTGTCATTTGTGGTTTAAAGGTAGTTTCGTAATTGTGTGTGGTGAGAGGTCAAAGGCCTTGTAGCTAAGGGAGTTAGGTTTCCTGTCTTTAATTGCTGCTAATGAATATTCAACTGTTGAAGGCTTCAGGAATGGCTTAGATAAAAGTATTAAAATCCAAGTGACTAGTGGCTGAGAGACCCCGAAGAGCAATGAGCTGCAGAACTTATTTGAGGATTTGTGTGCTTAGTATTTTATATCCTGATTGTGAGAATAAGCATCAGGCTAACACTGTTCTTGAGGGGCTACCTGAAGAAAGGACCTTTTTAATGAAATAACACCCGAAAGAGTTCTTGGGTAAGAAAATCCAAGGCCATGGATAACAGTGGAATCCAAAAGAGTTTGAAAACAGTAAGGAGGAAAAGGGATAGGAAACTGCAAGGGCAGGCCAAAATTTGTGGATACCTAGTGTACTAGCCAACCAAACATCCTTTGAAGAAGGTGCTTCTACGAGGGAAGGTACGTGATGGGTCACTCGCTCAATGTTCAATGAGATGAAGCACGTTTTCTTTGAGGATGGGAGCTTCCTGAGGACCAGAGCTATAGACCGTAGCTCAGAAGGGGTGTGCAAGGGAGTGGGGAAGAATTCATGGCCCACCTTCACATCAGGACAAATGACACTACCAGGTGACCTTGGGACCAAGGTTCAGGTGATTTTTAGCCCTGAGAAGAGGGTGAAGGTGTGAGAGGATAATGCATTTCAACAGATAGCCCAAGGCGGATGCTATAAGATCTTGGGATATTTGACCATTGCAATATTAGATTGGAGTGGACCTTTGGATCAATGAATCCAGCCTCTGCTACTGTAGAGAAACGTTTTGTAAACTCTGTGGAATCACAGAAAATAGACTCCTTGAAAATCTGATTAAATCATACTCCACGATAAAGACTTGTGCAACTGATAAGAAGAATTTAGATAACTAGAAAGCGGAAGGGAAGAAAGCTGGAAGAGATTCATTGCCCTCCTTTCTGATGTTTCTACACGAGGAAAGAAAAATGGCAGTGGCAAGGGCATATTACAGGTTAGGAGAGAGCAGGCAGAAGTGTTGCTCAGCAGTCAGTTATTGGTGAGAATGGTGAACCCCAGCTACAGCTCAAGGTACGTTAGGAGAAAAAGAGCGAAATGTGTGTATATTAAATGCCAGAGTCTGGAAAACAAAATGGAGGGACTTATGCTGCTGTGCTGGGTGGGGCACTGACCATTCAGAGTCCACGGAAACCTGTTGGGATAGCAGTCATGACCGAAACACCAGTATTGATGTATGACATTGCTCAGAGAGGACAGGTATTGAAAGTGGGTAACCTAGTCATTTTAATTACTCCTGTCTGTGATAGACTGCAAAGTTTCAGAACAGTTTTGGTCAAAATCATTTAGATATGAACAGAGAACTTGGTGCAAAGGTAACTCTGTGGCCAAGACTCACAATTTGAAGAGGTATTCAAGAGGTTTTAGAAATAAATGGACACCCTGTTTCGGGGAGAAAAACTAATGAGCAAATATAGCTGGCTTTTGCAAGGGAGGGACTAGTGGTGTAAAAAGAATAGTTCTGGAAGTCCAGCTAAGTTAGAACTGGGAAAAGATACTAAAATGAATAGAGAAAAAAAGATTTGCTTAGCTATAGGAAACTTACGTCAAGGAACTATTGTCTAAAACTGGCCCTCTTAATGTGATCAAAGAATAGAGTATTTTGCACAGGCAGAGCTAGGGTTATTTAATCTGACAGAATGAAAGCTGAGAAGGGATGTATGAATGCTGTCTGCAAATACATCTGGATGAGAAGGCACCGCAGAGGAATAAAAGTTCAGTCTGGAAACTGGAGGAAAGTTTCTGACCATGAGAGCTGTGAGGTTCTGGAAAGGCCTTGCAGTGGGAATAAGGTGGAGCTGGCACAGTGTATGGATGAGATTATCAGACATAGTTATCTATGACAGCAGGAATTTTCACTCGGTGATCTGGGAGTTTCCTTACACTGCACTGTTACTTCTAATTTGAGGGCTAGCATAGCAAGTCTTCCTGCCAAGGAAGGGAAAGACAATTGCGAGGGAAAAAGCTGAAAGAAAATGTTAGTTTGCATAATAACACAGATGGGAAGTATAGAGTGGTTTTGATGGTCTGGGTGTATAATTATTATATTTGGCTTACTATTAGCCAAGATTTGTGGGGTCTATGTAGTTTTAAAACTCTCTTCTTTAGTTGCAATTCATCTGTGGCTTATGGCATACTATTTCTTTGGCTGGAAATGAAAATAGAAACGTCTCAAGAAAACAATGAATATTTTCCTTTCATGAGATGAAAATATTTAGGTTAAGGATGGACAAAGTGGAATGATTCAAATCTAATCTCTTCTAATAGCCTACCAAACCTTCACCCCAAAAATTGAATTGAATGCAATTCCCTTTCTCTTTTCCCTTGGCTGAAAGCTTTCATGAGTCTCTAAGAAGAGCATTAATCTGCAGTTCCCTTTCTTGGTCCCTTTATTCCTTCTACCTGTCACCTTTTCTAGGGAAAATTGTACAATGATTGGAAGAAATATCTTCTCTGTCTGAAAACAGATGCAGGAATGCCCACGTTTCAGCTGTGGGATAGATCAGTGAAAGTTTCTTACTAATGATTGCAACATAGAATAGACATAGTTTTAAAATATATTGTTAGAGCCACCAAGCTATATGGGATATGTATGATCAGGATTTTAACTGGTGCTGTGGTGTAAAGGAGCAGCTCTATTAATGTTTGAAGAGAATATTTTTAAAGTCACTTGTGAAAAAACAGGTGGATATACTTCAAACAGAGCATCCTCTGCAAGACAGAGAATGAAATGGACCTTGCCAAGATTCCCCAGCAACCTTAGATGACAGACAGTTGTTCTCAACAGGCAACATCAACATTCTGTAGCTATTTAGAGATGCAGCACTGCATACCCAAAGGGTAGGAAAATGTGGTTTGTCGTAGAACAGCTGCTGCTAATAATGCAAATAATGAACTAAAATGAACAATGGATATTAAGTTTTTAAAGTTTTGCTAGTCCCCTCTGGCTATGCTACCTATTACAGGCCTACTTTGATTTCACACCAGAGTATATCATGATTCAATGAGAACCGTACAAGTTAAACCAATGTGAAATTCAAATCAGACCATGTGTGTTTGTGGGAACAAATAGGAAAGGATTTAAATCTTTTGTTCCTCTGTTATAGTTTTCCTTATAATCAAGGTTTTGTGTTATTTTATGTATGTATTAAAAAAAAACACAAACAAAACAACAAAACAAAAAACCAGAAAGAATAGACAATCTGGGAAAACTGTCTTGCAAATTAGAACAGTCCCAGATCTTTCATGTGGTGATTTATGACATTATTAGGCTTAAACTGAGAGATGCCAATGCTGAAACAGGTGATTGAGAAAAATGTGAGAGTGCATAGAAATGCATCATTTGTTTTGTACAATAATAATTCATTCAGTTAGCAAACAAATTCCTAAAGCTCTCCAATTGTATTTGTGAGAAATCTGTTGTTACTGCAGACAGAGGTTGCTAGGTGCCAGAAACAAAGCACAGAAGTCAAAATCAGAGACATTCAGTCATGATGAGGAACACTTATTTGACCTATTGATTTCAAGTAAGGCTAATCTGAATTTGCTCAAATTCCTGGACTGTATGAAGAAGGACTGAGGAAACACTGTAGGCTACTTTTTTTATAATGTATCTCCTAATTTTTGTCCTTTGATTTTTATACATTTTGCCCTCCCTGAAATGTTTGCAGTTTTGATGGCAACTTGGTAGTTTGGTATGTGGAGAGTGGCCTATATCTTCCAAAATAAAATAGTGCTGTTTGACTACAGCCCACAGTAACTTGAGGAACATCTTGTTTGCAGAACAGAGACCAAGTCAGATAGCACACAGATATACAAGCGCTCCCAAATTAATTTTCTAAAATGCTTCTGTACCCTTCAAGTGATTTGCTTCCCCACTCTGGGTTGGGATGATTACTCCAGTTATATCTCAGCCATTCAATTCACTGGCTCTAGCAGAGAACAATTAGCCACTATTTTGTTTTGTTTTGCATTGAATTCCAGTTTTTCATCTCTATTCATGTTTTAAAGAGTAATCAACAATTTTATTCTTACAGTGCTTTAAATTATTGCCATTTACTTCTTTTTGATCTTCTTTCTCTAAGGAGTCATCATTTGCATCATTTGCAGCAACATCTTTTATTTGATATCCACTTGTAGATTTATTGTGCTGTGTCTAACCTTCTTGCTAAAATTATACCAGAAAGAGGGAATGAGCTGCCTCCCTGGGCAGTTATCTCCTGAATCTCATGCTTCTCTACTTGTGGTATCTCTTTCAATGTGCAAAGTAATTCAGTACAAACAGTATTTAATGTAATAGATGAGAAGATCAAACCCCATTTTTTTTTCTGAGCTCTTCTGTGCCAACTGCCCTGTGATTTTTCTTGCAATGTTGTTACTTTTACACGTGTAACATGTCCCCTCTGGAGTAAAATGTCTGTGGTGTTCCACAATAATTGTCCAAAACAATGTACCCTGCAGAAGTGATCATGCTGTTTTGACTTTTTTCTGTAGATGACTCCAGTAAGTAATGTTCCTAAGAAGTATAAGGAATCACTTTTCAGAACGTAGCAGAACCTTAAACCTCTTCAAAAATATAGTTACCTAGTTGGATTCAAAAGCAAGCCATGTTTGATTTCTTTTTAATTCCATGTCTTTTCTGAAACAAAGTGAAACTTTAATTATTGCAGGACATTTTGTATTTTATCTTCTGTTTTCCAGACGACTCATCCTTCTTCTTGGAATGGGTATGTGTTCAATGGCTCAGTTTTAAGAATTCAAATCCAGAAATGTTCTTATCTTGGGTGACAACCATTGAACTGGTGGTATCTGCGAAGAACGGTTATAAAAGATTGAGTCAAAAGAAGGGGACGGCAAGTCCTTTTGAACACATGCAGGAGAGTCATGCGAAAGATCGAAAAAAGGAGAGTTTGGCTTGATTAAATGCAGGTGTTATGAACACGGAGCAGAAGAAAAGACTTTATTAAGCTCAGGGGTTATTTAAAAATTTATGAGACTATGAAAAATACCAGCTCTTTTCCAATTAAAAGAAAACCACCACCACCAAAAAAGGATCCTAGGAGCTGTGAAAGAGCAAGAGGTAGCAGCACTAAGTAAATCTTGTTTTGCTTTATTTGTTTGCTTAAAGGGGCCTGGGAGTTTGCTCAGCCTTTCCGCAGATGTAGCCTCAGTCAAACCCCATCCAAAATACAGGGTCCCTCTCGTTCGTGGCACTGCTGCTGCTGTAATCTCTACTCAGCCTTCTTGTCCGTGTTGCCGTGATGCTCTGAAGCTGAAAGGCAACTTACTAATTAATACTCATCAGAACAGTGTCTAGCTTGAAAATTCCTTGGAGAGTGGTCATAGAACTTCTATGCTGGGTGGCCTCAAACTGGTTTTGCCACTTTTTGTAGTCTTACTGATATTCTTTTAAAAAAAAATGCATTGAGTTAGCAGCATGGTCTGCTGATGGGAGCATACTTACTCAATTCTGCTTGTGGGGAGGGAGATGGATTTTCTCCTGTGCTAAGTGTTTTGTTTCCCCTGGCATTTGTGCCTCCAGTACATGAAGACGCCACACTGCCCGCTCACCTCATTGCCGCCTTGGTGTCTGCTGTTGTCACATGTTGAGCTTTTCACAGTACCATGTTCCACAGGCAGGATCTAGAAAGGGTTTCTAAATTTCCATACTAATTCTTTTAGATTGCCATGTTGTCCCCTGCCTAGCCTGCTCAGTGCTTGCCTGCCAGAGGTCATGGTGCTGCTTGCTCCATCGGCAGCAGAGGCTAACTTTTCATTTCAAGCTGTGGAGGTATGTTCCTCTTAGCCTTCAGTCTCTGAATGTTTCCAGTTTGAGTGATGGTATCGCAAAGATTTTCCAGCATTACAGGAGGGATTGAGACACCATCTAAAAATATCAATCCCATGACATCATTTAATAATTGTTTGGCCAAAGAGAGACTTCTGAGGGCGATAAAAGTACTGGTAACATTGCAGGTGACAACAGTGGTGCCTCTAAAACCAGTAGTTTATTACTCCATTCTCAGAATGAGAACATGGCAATGTCAGAGCTCAACTGCCTTCTCACTGCTTTTCTTTTCCACTCAGCAGAGCAGATTTTTTGAACCCTGCAAGTGATTTCCAGCCACATCTACAATGTGTAGTGAAGTCTGGTGTGAAGAAACTTGAAGAAAGTCTGCCCTGAGCTGATTTTTTAGGGCCAGAAATGTGAGATAATTGTGGGATCCAGGACCCACTGGGATCAGCTCTTACTTCACTAGAATGGTATGTGCTAAGAGTTTAATGATGCTCTGCTCTTTCTTACAGCTATTTATGGCAGAAATTTACAGAGGATTTTTGGTGTCTGGATGAAGTGATAATTGTAATATTTTCCTTAATGGTGCTAGATGAAAGATGGCCCCTATCAAGTTCTATACTCTTGAAATGCATGGAAATGAATTGCCTTGAAATTGAACATGGAGTCAAAATTGGTCAAAAAGAAGCATTAAACAACAAAACACTCCCACCTTCAAAAAAAAAAAATTAAAAAATCTTTCCGTGACTTCTGAACATGCAGTGTGGAATTAGCTGATTAGCCGCTCACTCTCAGCAGTTACCCAGTCTGTGTCTCACCTTGTAGAGTATGATTGCAGTGTATACGTTTTCTAGGGGATTAGCAGTGTTAAATATTGATATTACAGTGTTAAACCTATAGTAGCAGCAGTAACGTTGAAGAAAATTCTTGCCGACTTTCAGCAAAGATTGAAGAGCTTCCACAGAATTTGTCTAAATCATGCTGCAAATCCATGTCTCCCAGAGTAAACGGCACTTCTTAGTACTTGGAAATTACATCTGGAAGTAGTATTTTCTCTACAGCCTAGAAAATCTAGTCTCTCAGCTCCTCTGGCTCTCCAGCCTCCAGAATTGCTGCTTGAATGGATATATTGTGCAAAATCGGATTGATTTGGCATACAACAGGGTGCTCTCATCTCGTCGCACAGAAAGCCAAATGCTTCATTAAATATTTTGCCAGTTCTACTTTTTAAAAACAGCACTTAACTGCACAGTTACTACAGCCATTACAATCCATTGAAGTGCTGCAATAAATTGCCTGTCACCTGAATGGGAAAGTTTACATAATAGAACAAAATACAAGGTTTTATACTACTAGCCATTGAAAAAAATATATATACATTTACACAGTTTGGCCGTTGGATAAAAACTGCTGGCATTACAGTATTACAGCAAGGACTGCAGTTAGAGAGTAGTATTAATAGTCACAGTCTTTCTCAAAAGGGTGCTTTTAATTTCTGGTTTTAAAGTGAATATTGCTACTTCTGAACCTGATTACTTGAGTGAAAATGAAAGGGCCCAGTTCCTTTTTCTACAGCTAACTGTCCTAGGAAGTAGACACAAATCTATAGTATGCATTTAGATATAAGGACAGAGTCTGACCTCTGTTGATGCTGATTTTCACCTGTTCTTCTTGCCGCAGTTGTCCTTATGTGGACCTGTTTCTGCAGAAGCATAGTGTGGAAAAGGGCCCAGGTGATGAACTTGAATCTATTAGTTACAAACACCAATGTGTTCCTATTGCAGGTAGGTATGTCTGGTGTCCACATATGAAATCCATTGCATTCTGACCTATGCAATGGAAGTACTGAGGCTGAAGCAGTGTTTCTTTCATGGAGAGGGTGATTTCCACAGAAAACGGATAACAAACTAATTAGACCTTCACAGGTTAAAGGTCACGCATTCAGAAAAGTCACATCTGCCCACAGAGCACAGATACCACATCCTCGTGGCACCTCACCAGAGGAGATGACGTTGTGAAAGAGCTCTTCTTTCCAGATGGGTTGTAGGTGGAGCACTGGCACTGCAGCTTTCAGGTGGCAAAGGCTGCGGCTGGGCAGGCAGAGTCTGCAGGCGAGAAAAATGCTCACCTGTCTCCTGGCCAAGCAGGCAGTTTCAAAAGCCACCCAAGTAACTGCTGTTCACTGGTGATGTAGAAACAGTTGGGATTCCACTCTTAGACGCAGATGGTGGGAAAGTGGTGTGGATGCTGCCTCTGAGTGGGATAACTACAGCCTCTGAAATTCCACAGCTGGTGATAAATGGATAAAATTTAACAACTTTCATCAAGCATAAAGGGATTTTAAAAATATGTATGTATATATGCATATAAGTATATATATGTGCCTAAGTATTACTCTTTTGTTTATATTGCTAGGTATTCTGCTATGCTATGCCCCCTGTAAACTTCCAGCACTCATTGCTGGAATCAGAATACAAGGACAAATAAATACATTCAGAACTTCTGCCATGGAAAGTATGTCTTTAGACTCAAATATTTTGGGCATTTCTAGCAGTTCTCTTTGTTACCTGAAGTATCTGATGGAACTCACTAGTGTTTGCCCAGGGTAGTCTGGGTGCATCCTTGCAGTCTTGCAAAGAAGTGCTGGGCACTGTACCCTTTAATTTTCATGGACAAACTTGGTTGAATCACTGGAAAAGCGATCAGTGAGCCATCAATAAACAGGGACTTTTAATGTATTATGCTCTTTGTATATATTATGAACTTGTGTGGCCCTCTAATTACCATCCAATCATCAGAGCATCAAAGTGCCCTACTTTGTTTACAGTCCTGAAAAACTTGAGTCAGGTTTTATGAGCCTAACAATATATCAGGAAGCATCATTTTTGCTTTATATTACGGGATATTTTTTTTTATCACATGAGAAGAAACTTTCTACTTAATCATTGCAATAAAGCTTTTGTGAGACTTTTGGACAATTATTTTGTACTTGCACTGCTGAAAATTGATGCTGGGTCCTATTTATATGTTTAAAAATAAGTCCTTAAATCTTTTAAAGTACAGACAGCTTGTGGGACCTCCCTGTAGGTGCCCCTGTTTATATTGCCAAAGTTTAGCTAGTGGTTGCAAAAACCCAGCAGCCAACTTACTAATGAGCTTGTTTTGACAGGACTGCATAGCTCATTGCTTATTAATGCACCATGTTGCTGGCTGGATCATGCAACACTTTCTGGAACCGTAAAAGTGATTCAAGAGACTATATCAAAAACAAGCTGCAAACATAATTTGGAATCAGATTCACTGGTTTAACAATCCAGTTTAAATATTCAGGGAAGGACTGTCATTTTCCCATGTAGTGCTATTCTCTTCAGCTCAAAACTTACAGAGTCTTCAGTATGCTGGGACAAATTTATCCTGGGGAGAACTCTAACGAAGTGAGTGAAGTCACACCAGGGACTCATTTGGCTCATTACTAACATCTTGTCTTCTACCAGCATGCTCTGCATTTCTCAGTTGACACATTCTCTGCTGTGATGAAGACAGAAATGGTCAGTTCAGTTTTCAGGCTCCTCTGTTTTTTCCATGGCAAATCGGGTTTTGGATTTTTAAAAGCAGAGCAGTGTAAATGCTGTGGGCTGAAAAGAGTGTAAAACCCAGGCAATACCACAGTCATAACAGAGAGAATTGCAGTGATCAGTGGGCAGATACCTTCTTCAAGCAAACTGTTCCCTCTTATGATGCTAGGTAGTTCAAATTTTACAGTGTAAACAATTTTGTTAATGTACCTAGGGATTCATGAGGCCTCCATGATTCTGTTGACTTGCCATGTGACTTTCCATGGGATTTCCCCTATGCAGTATTTCTGGGGAGAACCATCTTCTATCTGAAATGTGTAATGAGTGATTAATGTATGACATCAGATATCTTGACAACCTTGCAGAATTGAACTGTTTGGCCCAAGTATGAATGTGACATTGTAGTCTCAACACTGGCTACTTGGGGATGACCTCTGTCATGTTTTGCAAAACACATTTATTAATTTAGATTTTTACTTTGTATAATGTGACCCCCAGGGTAAATACAGTAGCTGTGCTTTATTCTACTATTCACACAAATACATAGAGAGGATCTATGTAGGGAGACTAGGGAGTACAAAATTCTTTATTAAAACCTTTTTCATTTTTTAAATTAAAATCTTTATTATATTGTGATTACATTACAGACATACGTATACATGTGTAGATACACAGAGACACGGGCATACATTTGAATATATGCACACAAAGACATATGCACATCTTCCTTCCTGAGTATATATGGCATTTGTATCTCAGCACATATCTGACAAGACAACGTAAGTCTGGAGCTACAAATCAAGTCTTCGGGGATCAAGGCTTGAAAAACAAAAAACTATATAGCTAAGCAGAGAACTATGATTCTAAGGAATTCAAAATATATCACTGAGTTTGTTCCACTTTTATAGGTTGAATGTATTGCAACAGAGGTTTCCCCTGTCATTTCAGCTCCTGTAGTGCCATTGGGATGTAGCGAATGACCAAAAAGGGGCTCTCTGGTTTTTAGTTTTCACAATTATCTGAGAATCACAATCTCACATCTGCTTTGGTGGGCAGAGAGGTGCTCAGTTCTTGCTGAATGATGGGGCCACCTCTGGGACTGACGGGACATCATTGCAGTGGATGAGCAGGACACTCAGCATCTTCTGGATTTGGACCTCTTCAGGCCAAGAGCTCCAGAACATCTTGTTTGTGTGAGTCTGACACACTCAGGAGTTCTAAGAAACTTATTTATCTACAAATCTATGTCTTTCTCTGTATGGACTTGCCTAACATCCTCTGTGGTTGAGTTTTTGAGACAGATACGGCAATATTGTCAGAAATCAGTGATCAGACTAAAATCTTGTCTTTTATTTGTAGAGCTCTCCCAGATGTCATTGGAGTTACCTGAATATAACTGAAAGCCAAACTTGGTCTTAAGTTCATAAAAGTTAATAGCATCAGTAGAATAATGCTATTAGAAGACCTCTCACACTTAGCAGGAGCAGTAGGACTTCATAACTTATGATATGATTTCAACTCTGATAGATGTTCATTGGGTTAGAATAAGCCTTTGCCTTTCCAAACCAAAAGAACCTGAAGTGACTGGCTTTGCTCAGGATATTTCATATGATTTATAATAAAAGTGGGGTTTTTTCTATGAAAAAGAATCCTAGGGACAACTTCTCTTTTCTTTTAAAAAATATTTCAAATGGTTTCAGATTTGTTATCTATATGTGTGGATTAAATACAATAATATTCTTTAACAATAGGAACGTGCCTAAGTATTACCTTTTTGTTTACACTGATAGGTATTCTGCTATGCTATGCCCCCGTAAACTTTCATCACTCATTGCTGGAATCAGAAACAGGAGAATGTGATACGTTGTCTTTGGCTTTATGATAAGACATAAATGTTTTGGTTTCAGTCCATGTTGCTTTCACCGTCATGGAATTTGGCTTTAAAAATTAGCTTTGAAAAAATATAACATCTCAAATTGAAGAAAGGTGACTTAAAAGAAAGTAAAATGGGCATTCTGTTGCATGCATTTTATGATATATTCATATGATAACCTAAATATGAAGAACCCTTCAACTTTTGTTGTTTAACAGAAAACTCTTGTGACTCTTAGTGAAATGTCTGATAAATATTAATTTCTCTGGTTTTGTTGAAAAGCTAAAAATTGGCCACACTTCCTACAATTCTTTTTTTTTTTTTTTCCTGCAAATGTTTGATTCTGGGCCAATGAGGTAATTATATGATCTTTCACTCTCCTCTGAAAAAAAGCATCCACATAAACCAAGGCTGTTATTAAGTGCATTGTGACATACAGGATTCTTCAACGTAAACTAAACATATCGTGTTAAATCTTACTAAAACAGGGAAGCAGGCTGCTGTGCTGCTGATGTTGTCATCCTTTCTGATCACCTGTGCTGGGATTAACTCACCTAATTTTTACTGCCTTTAACACAGGGGTCTTGTTTTAGCTGATCATTAAAGCTCCAGCTATTCTAAGTGAGGTGAGCCTGGTCCCTGTAGTGATACCGAAGAGCTGGAAAGGATTTGAAGAGCACTGAGGAGAGACATTATGGGGAAAGGCAGAAGGAATCAACGTGCTATGGAGAGTAGGGATCTGCAGGTAACCAAAGGGGAAAAAAGCAGAAAAGGGAGGGTTTCTGTTCAGCAGGGGAGAGGAACGTTTAGGATACACCTCATGAAAAAATTTCAGACTATAAGCAATAAATAAATTTAGAGTGAGAATAGTCTCTCAAGGGAAGTTGTAGCTGGCTTGCTGCTTAGGAGATTTAGAAGTACAAGTCATCAGGGAAAAAACCCAGACAGCCCAGAGGAGGGATTGAATTCCTTTACAAGTCTGTGATTTTCCATGTAAAGACTAACAAATTTAAAATTATCACTAATAGCAATGCTTTTACAAGACTTTCCTGTTCTGTAGAGGATGCATTTAGAGTACTTCATCAGAAATTGTCTCCTCTTCAAAAATCCGCACCAAATATCCTCCAGGAGGTCCATCATGATGGTGTGCTCCGAAGTTGGGTTTCCTTTCAGTTTCTTTTGATTATTCATTTTCAAAGAATCTGTATAAGCTTTATCTATAAAAAAATAAAGCAAAGGTTGAAATGGAGGTGGCTTTTTCAGAGATCTACATCCATTTGGATTGATACTTTTTCTAAGCAAAAGGAAGAATGTAACACTGGTAGGTTTGGAAGTTAGAGTCTGAAGATGGTCTTTTATGGGTGTGTTTTATGAACACTTGTCATGTTTTCTTTAAACATGTTTAGATATATACCATATAATGACCATCTTTGCGAAAAAGAGATGAGGTGTATTTATGTATTTTCCAACACCATATAGCATACAGATGTTTGTGGATAAAACAACAGTGGCAGCAAGAACAACAAAAGCATTTTTCAGGACCTGTAAAGTAACAAGCCTCCATGAAAAGCTCTTCCAGTCTGTGGTTCTTTATCAAATATTTCTGCAGCTTTGGGATACTTTGGAGCAGGTGCAGGCTATGAAAACAGGTAACCTGTTGACACAGAAGCCATCACATCTCAGCTGCTTGGATGGAGGGGTGAGACGTCTGTTTACTGCTCTGGATAAGCATAGAAATTCATGATTAGAAGAAACTTGTTCAGAAATGGCCACTCGCAGCATGTTGATAAATGCTGCCATAATTTGTGGAATTAGCAAACAGGAACAGATCAGTAGCTTAACACGGAATGAATTATGATTATCTGTATAACCTCAAATTCCTCTTCCTCTTGTCTTCAGAAATATTTACAAATCAAATACGAATAAGGTTAAGGCATCTGATTTTTTAACACAAAAACCTCAGAATTAAATACAGCTCTTACGGATAGTTTGATGAAGTCTCATTTATTTTTTAGGTGCAAATGAGTTACCCTTAACAAAAGGCTCAAAGAATTTATGGAAGTGTGATTTTTCCAGATGTACAATATTACTAGTTTGCTTTTATATGGCTGTCATGAATTTCAAAGTAAATTTAACCTTAATTATGTTGAAAGTCTCTGTAGATTTTTTTAAGTAGCTGCAAATCTTGAATGCTGAATATGGAGCAACAAATTTCCTATTAGAGAAACATATTGTTAATTTGTTAAACAAGTCACACCTGATTGCCAGTTACACCTCATTGGTATGCTGTTAAGACAAGCCCCTTCACATTTAGTTAGGCATTGTTTCAAACAACTTGCCAACAAAGATTTTTCCTTGGATCTTGGAAGGCAATATTTTACACATACTCAAAAACAATAACATTTGAATGACAGTTATTTTCAACTTGGGATTTTGACAAAGACTCTTAATTGTTATTCCCAGGCAAAAATCTTCATTAAGAGGGAATCTGGGTTATAAATATTTATCAATTACCTAAGGGAAGAATCCTTGAGAGGAAACAGTGTTTTCTAAATAATTCAACCTATAAAAATTAGTCTGGGAATTCCTAAGTTTACATTTAAAACACATATGAAAGTCCTCCAACTCTTGAAACTTCAATTGCTTCAAATCTTGATTTTAACCGCTGCTTTGCCACTGTCGTTATACCCTTGCACCTGCCACAATCAGTCCTTATGATCCAGGGTTTTTTCCTGGAAGACAAGGAAACCTGGTATATTTGGTGGGTGTTTTGGATACAAAGATAGATTATCTGTAGTTTGCTTCTTCTACCATTAGGAATCTTTAACATGCAAATTAATTTTCCTTGAGCTTTTGCCTGTCCAGTGTCAGGTGGGCTTGGGTCCTGAGGGTGGGCTTGGACGTGCAGTCGCATGACTGTCGCAAAACATGTCACCAGAAGCTGCAGTGGGAAACATGTCTCTCATCAGAGCCCATGTGAGGGCCTGGAAAGACAAGTGTGTGGGTGTCACTCTGAACCATGGGAACTGATGGCTCTGGAGTTAACTGCAGTTGGACTCCTGACTATTCATTTAGGTACCAAAATCAGAGACTTGGTCACCAAAAGGGCTGTGAGCTAACCATCTGCTCCTGAGTCCTCAGAGCGATGGTTGGTTCTGGTTGCAGCTAAAACAGGGTCACTCATGGGCTCCTGAATTTAGTACCCTCTTTTGACTTTGAGGAACCACTTCTTAATAGTGTTTCCTGTTTCTTCTCTAACACACAGTAATTTTTTACCCAGAAATAAAGCAATAGCTGAATAAAGCTAGTTGGAGGGCCCAAGAAGGTTTATGAAGAGCAAAGGAAGAACCATACAGAAGGAAAAGCATGCTGTTTTCTCTGTTAGGCTAACCTACTTCATCAGACAATGGCCAAAAGCAATGGATGTTGATGGGGTATAATTTCTGTCCCAAAAAAAGAAGTCAGGACATACTCAGAAAATTAAACAAGTTCATATGGTGATGCCAGATTCTTTGCATGTAACTCAATGGATGAGTGCAGTGCTGATTGAATCACACAGTTTCCAAACAGGATATTAATATTTCATTATTTTACACTGTTACTTTTCTTGCACTGTGTTATTTTAGACATCGAAACACAGTAGAGGACTTTAACACTTCTGATACAACCCAAATATATGAAAAGGGTAAAATGCTCATTAAATGAGAAGGGCAAAGAAAGCGACAAATAACTATATTTATAGAATTGCTGTAATACTTAATACACAGTTGCAGTCCAGTGAAGCCTGTAGCACGTTATTGTTTATTATGCTTTAGGGGGAATGTCATGTGAATTCCTCTCTGTTGCTGTCCAATTGTAGTTGTATTAGGGTAAAAGAAACTGTTATATTAGAGTAAAAGCGGGAAAATGGGACTAGCAGCCGTAGGACTTGCTGCTGCCTGCATGTTACACAGCTGTCTCTGCTGGTTAAGCCACGGCTACTACCAGCCCTTGCTTAAAGCACTAGCTCAGATTAGATCACTATTTGAACTTCTATTCATAATAAAATACAAGTTTCTATCAGCTGTAATGGCAAGGGTAAACTTGGCAAGATGAATGTAATTGCAAGCTGGTGCATGCCTGAGTCTGCAGGCAGCCTGAAACCGCAGCCCTGAGAGAGGCACACGGTGCTGGAGTGATAAATTCAGGACTCAGTGTTTCATGAAGCTCAGCTAGCATCAGCCCAGCAGAAGCAGAAAGAGAACTCAGTAGGTTTACACTAACCTGTGTTGCTTAATTAAAGCATAGAAAGCCTCCCAAATATTGCCTGCAAGAGGGAAGAGGTGCCAAGCTCTTCTGCCAGGGCTGGGAGGACGTAAAGTGTGCTCTTCACCTCTCGGAATGGAAAAGGAGACCCACAGACTGGTAGGACTTTTGGATTGCCTTGGCTGCTCAGTAGGAACAATGTTTGGTGGCAACAAATTGTCACATAAGTACAGCTGTATTCCTAGGTAGGGAATTGTAGAACCATTTTGTGACCTGGCCAAATGTTGAAATGTGGGTATGTTCTCCACTGACCCTTACATTTTTACCCTAATAGACTAAAATCCAGGTAATGGATCTCAGTCACTGTGCAAGTATATTTGTTTTACTGTATGTCTTATTTTTAAGTCTTTCTTTCAGGGATTGAACTTCCTTAAGTAAATATGTAACAGTACATTCAGGCTGATGGATATTTTCAGACTGCCATTTACCAGTGCTGAAAATGCATTTTCTGTGCGATGGATGGGTTACTGTACCACAGTTCAGTCAACACAGCGGGTTGATACTTTACTCCCAGTCACAGCTTCCATTTTGTGTTTATCATCTTGGTTGAGCAGGAAAATCCATAGTAACTGACTGTTCAGGTTATGTTATATCTTGAAGTGGGAAGAAAAGGGAATTTCATTTTACCTTTCAGTACAGAACAAAGAGGCTGATTTAACTGACTCATTGTAAAACGGAGAAAACTGCCAGCTCTTTGAGTCCATCCTGTAGTCAGCCATCTCAACTGGGGTTCAAAAAATATGGTCTGACATGGCCAGAAAAATACCGAAGGCACAAAAACTGCCAAGTTTGGTTCTGGGGCTCTGCTTACGGTACAAAAGATGCTTGTCCGTCATCACAAAAGCTGGGGGTTGGACTAGATGACCTTTAAAGGTCCCCTCCAACCCAACACATTCTATGATTCTATGATCTAGTCCATTTTTCATGAAGTGACTTTAAAAGCAGCATGTTAGCAGCAGATTTAGCTAGATATAAATAGAACAATTTGTATTAAAGAACAGAACAACATGGTTTCCAATTTAGGGTGCGGCTAATTCCCTTCCTAATGCATGAGAGGAGAAGTTAGGACTGGATTTAAGGATTGCACCACTTTGTGAAGCTTTGCTTCAAAAACGTCACAGGTTATTAAGATCCAGAAGTTGTGTTCAGACTCTCTGTAGGATGAATCTGCTCTTGCCTTAGTTTTCTCCTGGGGAAGACACAAGAGGTGAATCCTATGTGGCCTGGTGCTATTTGATGTTTCTGTGCCATCTATTGCACTGGCAGCTGGATGGCAAAGGCAGCAGCCATGCTGTCCCTCTGCTATGTCATCCTCCAATTTTTGCCTTGCTGCTGTTTTCCTCAATCTAACATTTAAGTCATTCATATTGAAAGCATCTGGCTGTTCCTTCTCTAAGGAAACGCAACCACTGGAAACATAAGAGTGGGGAAGCAGCTAGGCAACAATTAATTTATTTTATTTTTTTTTTAATATTTAAAATGCTTTGCTTTCAGCAGCACAGTATTTGAAGGAACAAAAGGGATACGGAGCAGAGACGAATTGGAAGGAGAGGGAATTGAACGGGTTGAAAGATAAATGACAATATGCCCAAGGGTTATGAGAGCCATCTAGCGATAAATACACTAGGAGTGAAAAAGGTCACTCTGAATAAGTGAGTGCAAAAAGTAATCAAGCATTAGAAAGAGGGACATGCCATGTGTAAAGAATGAGGTACTGGAGTTAAGAGTATAAATACTGATAAGGAAAGGAAAGCGGGAGAAAGAAAGCAGATTGCCCAAGAGCATTGGAAAGTTGCATAATGAAATTGGCTTCAAGAACGTCGGGACAAAGAGCTTGGTGGGGGAGAGCGCAGAGCTGCTAAAAATGGCCAGGACTGCCATAAGGGAAGCAGACCCCTGTGTCCAGCCGAACGGTAGCCGGGCGAGTCAGAGATGGGGTGTGCAGGCGACTGGGTGGACTCAGCACAGCCTTTCTTGGGAAGCTGCTGTGCCCAAAGGCAACCCCTGCAGCCTTGGGTCTGCTCTAACAGAGAAGAGAAATGGTTGCAAACCAGGCTGAGGCTGGGGACACAGCACAGACACGTCCCCGGCAGCCCCTCGCTTGCCGTGCTCGGCTGCCAGTGGGAAAGGCAGAAGCTGTGTGTCCGTAGGGATCGCTCCGGGGCCGGTCGTGCTTGTTCTGCAGGCAGGTTCTGTGCAAAGCCTCCGGCTGGCATTCAGGGAAGATCTGCCCTGACATACAGCAATGATAGCTTGCTGGGAATGTTTTTTACTGCTACGAGACTGAATCATAGGCAGAGCATAGTCATTTCAACACCCACCTGGTTCAGTTTAACACGAGAAGACCTATTTCTATGAATTTTGCAAGTCTTCCATATGGCATATACAGAAGACTAATTTTGGACCCCTACTGCATGTTTACATCTTGATTCTGGGCACTTTAAGATGTCGTTAATGATGGAAAAAATCTCAGGAAAAAAAAACCTGCTTCCTGCCAGCTTGTCTGACTAGTTCCTATCAGCCTGTCTCCTGGGCTGTGACAGAGCTGTGGGCTTCAGTCTTTTTGTCCCTGCATGTCATGGACAGCCCGCTGGGTAAGAACACTGAGAAATGGCAGCTATAATGCCAGTATTTAGCCAAACAAGATGAATGCATCAGGAATCAAAGATTTCACTTGACCCTTCAGATAGATCCAAATGGCAGATAGATCTTCATAATATGGAAGAAAGTTCTCCAGCCCTCTTCTTCTCCCTTAATGTGAGGACTGCAGGCATAGTTATAGAAAGGGATGTTTAGGAAAACATCTAAGACAATACTTTATCAATTCCACCAATGCCTAATGAATTATACAAGAAGGAAGCGGGGGTAGAAAGCATATCCCCAAAATCCCGAGGTGAAGTTGTGACTGGGTAATGAGTTTGAAATGAGAAACACTGGTTGCATGGGTACTGATGGCGGCATTCTGCACAAACTAATTTTTCTAATTATTCTGGTATTTTGGAGGCTAGGTAGCATTGAAGTTAATTGAAATGGCTACCATGTTGTTCTACTCTACTCTTTTTTGTCCATAGGAGCCCCTGGCTCCCATTGCCTACTCTGCCATCACTCAGGTGAAACTCCTCACGACTTCAGTCAGAAGAGGACTGAAACCTGCATCACCAGTTGAGGACAACTGCTGGGGATAGAGTAGGGTACAGACAATGAGCAATGCTCAGAAGAAGTTGTCTGGGACTTTGGAATAAGCAGTATTATAATTGCAGAGTATTATAATTGCTTCCTGTAAGGAAGGGAGAAGACCTGCAGTGATGAGATGTTTTTACCTTTTATCTCCAGAAATTTTCTGCTCCTCTTTTTTAGTGAAAATAGGACAAACTCTTTCTTTGGTTTGAAAGTCTCTTCTCACCTGCCTCCTTCCGTAGTTATTGAGTTGTGGTTTTAATGTGAGACAATCACTGAAATAACATTCAAATTGAGATGTTCTTTTCTTATTTCAAAGGGAAACTAAGCAAAAAGAGGGAACAATCCAATACAGAATTTCTTTAAAGGTGATTGATCTCTACTTGGAAGGAGATCATCTGCATTTCTCCCTCAAGAAAAAAAAGCAAACTTTCTTATACTCTAGGGTGAGCTCAAGGCCTATTTTGAAAAAGATTAACGTACAGTGTACTGGGAATAGCCAACATAAAGCACAGTAAAGAAAACTTCACAGTAATCTGTAACCAGGATTACTGGGGGTTGTTTGTGGTTGATTATAATGAAGATAGAAACAAAAGTTAAGAAAATCTCCAGTCTGTGATGCCTAAAATTAAATGAAGATGGATAGTATTCCTGCTTGATCTGGCGTGCCTGGGGGGTTTAGCTGCCTCACAGCATTATTGCTTCTGTTTGGATGCTGAGGGTGTCTTTTTATACCCTTGACAGCAACGTGGAGTTGCTGAAGAGATGTGTGTCTCTCCACCGTGCAAGAAAAAATGTGTAAGAAATTTTCTATGTCCACAGTGAATCAGTGGCCTCTCAGCACTGCCTGGCTTTGAAGTCTAAGACATCCCAGCCTGTGCAGTGCTGCAAATGATGGGCTGCTGGGCCCTAGGCTCAAGGGTCCGATGCTGGGCACAAAAGAGGGATAGGCCATTTCTTCCTGGCAGGGATGCACACATCCAGTTTGCCTGGTGAATGGTTCCCTGGTTGTTTCACCTATGAGACTATGTGTATGTGTGCAGAGGGCAGCATTTTCCATCCCTGTGAGGGAAATGTGAAGGGGACTTTGCAAGGAATTTTATTTATGCTCTTCCTAAAGGCACTAGAGGGGACAGACCTGCCTCCATCTTGCTTAGGTTGAACAAACCCCATCTGACAGAGCAGATGGAGAAAATCTGAATTTACTTCCTAGGTAATGAGAACAGAAACATTATCTTGGCTGAGCCAAGACACATGTGATGGTGTGTCACACCCTGTATGTGTCATACACAGAGACACTTGTGTCCCCAGGAGCTGAGGAGAGAGATTTGTTTGCTGTCTCTGGTCATTTTTAGGGGTTTTGTTCTCATCCTTTCAGCTTTAAACAGCTTGCCTGTAGTCTGGATAATCAGTGCTGCAGTGTTGATAATCAACGCTGAGTGATTTTTCATGAAGCAAAACACAAAGAGTGGCCTTGCTGAGTAGGCAACATGAATGCATTCAATTTGTATTTCATTCTTATCATGTGGATACTGACCCCATATTTTCCCCCCACGACCATCAGGCTTTCAGTACAAATGATGCAGCAGAGGCTTGCTCTGGCTTGCTATGTATTAGGGTATATTCACAGTTGTTGAACATAAATCACATCTGAACAACTGAATTTTTGTAGGGTTCTCTGAATCTTATATTGACTTTGTAAATACAAACATAGAGAAAGAAGTCTGGATGAATATGTTATAGTTCTGTGGACTTTCATAGGGAGCATTTCTTAGTCTATGCAGAATTTTCCCTGCTGGCTGCCTTCAGGTCTAGTATTAACATCACGTCAGAAGTGTGCAAATGTCAAAGATGTTTTATCATATTATTTCATTTTGGTTTTTTCATTAATATGCACCTACATTCCTCCCTCTTCTTTGTCCTTACACCCCAGTTATTAAAACACTTTAATATTCCCTATGGATCTTGTTTAGTCAGCCTATACATATTTAATACAGGCAACTCTTCTGTGGGAGGCAGTCCTTCTATCAGCACCCTCACCAGAACAATTTGACATCTTCCTCGAATACACAGTGCAGGCATACCCTTGGCAACTGAATGACTTTACAGAAAAACATCATGGGAACATCATGAACTCAATTCCTCATTTCTAAAAATGACACTTTGATCTTCTAAAGAAGCCATTATGCATCAGTACGTGTCGGGCAGAAACTTGCCTTAGAGGGGTGGGGCAAAAGCATATGGGGACACCTGAAGCAATGAGAACTAGCTGGTACCCCTAAACAACTGGTACCTGGCATCTAAAAATTAGCTGGGCTGCATGGTGGAGCTTGGTGGCAGGGCTGAATTGAAACGACAATCTTGCCTTTGGTTCTGCAGCCATCTCTGTTGGAGGTATGCAGTGGACACATACATGAGCTCAGTTAAGCTCCTCTCTTAAAAAAAAAAAATTTGAGGAAAAAGCTGATGGCAGCATTCCAGCCAAGACTCTTTGGTCTTAAGCATTTTTTTTTAAGCATCTTAGTTGCGTCTAACTTCCACCTTCTGATGTTACTTTCCATCAGGGTCATGCTTCTCAAGTTTTCCACTCCTCCTCATCCCTGTCCACAGAGTGAGTGTGATCCTTCTCAAGCAAATTTCTATTTTGTTACTCCTTACTCATGCCCTGGAGCACACAATATTCTTGTTCTTCATCAGTACTTAACATTATTTGAAAAATGAACTAATGTAGCTTTTTTCTCCTTTAGGTCGTGCATGTTGATATTCAGACTGGACCTAATGCAGAACCCTGTCTTCTGGAGAAAAATCACCTCCTCTGCCATTAGTTGGATCTTACATCCTGACACAGAAAAGGATTCAGGGGTGGGTGTACAGACGACTTTTCTCTGTCACAGCAATGACTGGCTCTCCAGAAAAAAGATCTTCCCATTCTTATTGTTCTATGAATATTAACATTTTTTAGCTCACTTTGCAGACACCAATTGGCAGTAACATTCTGCCCTGTTATGAAAAGTAAATTCAGTCACTGAAAATGTAAGTCCCGGTCCTGCAAAGAGATATGTGTGGGCAGCCTGTGCCTCTTTGCTGAGCCATATTGATCGGGGATAAGGGTCTGTCTCCGTAGATAGCTTTGAAGGTTCAAGGTCTCTGTTGTGGCAACATGAGCAGTTTGCTGAGAGCCTGTATATAAAAGGAAACGGGGAGATGAAGTGGAAAATCTTGTGTCTGGCCTCCCCCCTGACAGCATGGGAGGAAGGAATGTCAACTTGGGCATTTTTCAGCTTTAACTATGAATAGCTTCAGTGGAGTTAATGATACATAACTAGTGTTTCTTTAGACAGCTAATCTGTTCTTCTGATCCTCCCAAGGCTCCCTGCTTCCTTTCCCCCTCTTTATTAAAAAATGAACCCAGTCAAGGCAGAATTTTAATCTTTTGCGACCTGCAGTTTTCATAAAGAGCTGGTTGGACAGGAACAATCACAAAGTTTCTGTATCTGATTGTATTGTTCTGAAGCATTTGTTGTACTTCCCACTTGTGGTTTAGCTGATAAGCACAGTTCAAGGAACAAAAAAAGCTTTGTTAATTGTCAGTGGACATAACAAAACCAGACTGTGTTCTGATGGTATTTTAACAGAGGTATTCTTAAAAAAAAATATGCAAAAAGTTGACTGTGATGTTTTGGATAGACATTTTCTAAATGAACTAAATACAGTGGGAACCACAACAGACATAAAAATCTTTCAGATAAAAGAGATCAGACACAATTTTTTCTGTCCAGTCTATCCAGTTGTCTTTGGGATGGATTATGTGCTGTAATTATGGCTATAAATGGACTTGACTTAATAATTTACATAATTAGGGTATTGCTAAGTAGCTTTGAAAAGAACATCTACATATATTTGCGTGTATATATATATATATATAAGATGAACATGATCATGCATACATATGTGTATATATATACAGAAATTCTATATATAGTCAAAGAAAGGCATCTAATGACAACAGGGGTTTTCTCCTGTCAAATTTTAAAGACCAGCAGCTGAAAAATGAGGAGCTGGAAATCTTTGGGAGAAGATTGCAAAATGTTTTATAATCCAATACAGCAACAGGAAACCAACATTTAAGACCTGCAGCAGCTCCAGGTACGAGTAACATTTGTATGGTGTGGAATACAGAGGTCACTATAGGAAGTTTTTGCAATATGCTGTTATGTGTTTTATGCCAAGAGTCCCTCAGTGAGGCATAACATATCATATGGGCTCTCATACTCTTTGGAGTGAACTGATGAAATGCCATTGAGAGAGGAAGTTTGAGATTGGATGGTCAATTTTAATGCAGAGATTTTCCAGAGATAGCAGCTTCCTCAAACTCAAGTTCTAAATTTAGTCTTTTCTCTTTCTCTTTCTCTTTCTCTTCTCCTCTCCCCTCCCCTTCCTTCCCCTTCCCTTCCTTTTTCTAAACAACACTGGAGAGTAGTGTTGGGAAAAAAGAAATATTTATTGACTTTGTAATGGCATTAAGGAGAATTGGAAGAGAGTATCATTAACCCAAGGGATAAATGTTATATACGCAATCACTGCTATCCAAACCATTGTTCATCTGGAAAACCAATTTAAGTTAAGCCTTTTTTAATTGGTTCTCTGTGTACATTTACTCAAATCAAGGAAGGGGCAGAAATATTTATTTTCTCTCTGCCAGATTTTTGTTGTGAATGTCTACTTTTTTTTTTCTTTTTTCTTATGGATACGTTTTATCAATATGGACCTGAACAGAAATGTCTGCCTCAGAGCCAGAATATCTCTGTCTGCTGAAGGAAAGAGGGGCTCATACTGCAGCAACAGGGTTTGGGTGCAGCTGAAGATATCTAGATGAGATTCAGGAGTTCTCAATACCACATCACAAAAACACATTCAAGGCATGTGTGTGGAAAAAAAGCCCCCACCCTGCCTCAGCACAATGTACCTGCATCTTTGCCTGTTCTGTATGTGATAATATTCTGGGAAGGAATAAAGTGGGGAAAAAAATATCTCCTGCTCTGGGAAAATTTTAGATATTAACTTCCGTAGTAGCAAATTCTGGCAATTTTTCTTCCTGTACCTCAAAACCCTTCTGAAAGCAAATCCATCCTGTAACAGTTACTCTTTATTTGCCTTTCCTTATACCCTTGCTTATGCTCAGCATCAAGAGTCTGCGCACCCCAGCAGGTAGGCAGGATCACAGGGTAACTCAGACGGGAAGGGATGTCAGGAGGTCTCTAGTCTAGCTTCCTCTCAAAGCAGGGTCAGCCATGAGGTCGCACCAGGTTGCTCAGAGTATCTTCCAGCTGGGTCCTGAAAACCTTCTCAGTCTCCACTGCGTTGGTAATGTAGGGATGCCGGCAGCAGGCTGTTGTGCAAGGTTCAGTACAGGAACACCAAAGCTTATGGAGTCTGTACGTGGGTATGGGAAAAGGGGCAGTGAGTGGCAGTCCCGAAAACGCAGATGTCAGTAACAGCTTCAGACACAGCCTTGGGAATCTGCAAATCTAAAGGCAGAAACCTAAACAGCACTTCTGTTTTGCATCAAAATGAAACATTACATTCTCATTTTTCTTTGGCTCTGGAAAAATGAGAAATTCCTTGGAAAACTCGCTACTCCTTTTTCCAGGAAATATGTGATTTTCTGATCAGCAAAGCATGCAGTTTTACTGCAGGATGGTAAATAGATGTCACAAAGGGTCTTCATTGCGACTGTAGCTATAATTCAGGCTGGTTAGCTGTTTTCTGTTTGTTTAGAGAAGAAGCAGGTTTGAGATGAACTGGGGAATGTAAGTATAGAGGATTAGTTTAACATTTGGGACATTGCTGACTGTATTTCAGTATTGACCTTGAGCACCACCTCCTCAGTAATGTGTATATTAAGCCTTCGAGCGCCAACATTATTTTATTGATGAAGTAACCTTTTGCTTGTGGTAGTACTTGGAAACCACTACATGTATTTCAGTGGAATTTTTCTATGTGAGAAAAGAAACAATAAAAAGCTCAATTTTACCAGTTTCTTTTAGGTGCAAAACAGCCCACAGACCTCTGCATAAACCATTTTCCCTTTGTCAGCATATAAGAAGGTAAATGCTCAGTGCTAAATCTTGGCACGGCATATATATGGAACTTCATGGCATACCTGTCAGATGTTCTGATTCATTTTTAGGACTCTGAAATATCACAGCTATAAAAGATTTAAAAGTTCAGCACAGATTCAGCCGCGCAATTCAAAGAACCGTATTCATTAACTGTTTACCTGCCCTTTGTGTACCCTCCAGGCTCAAAATGGGAATTGGCATCTTAACAATGAGCAATGCACCAGCATTACGCTAATGAGCTGCTTGGCATATTCACCTCCGTGCCACTCTGCAGAAGTTCATCCGCTTTCATGGTACGCTGTGCTTGGAGAAGGCAGCGGCATTCAGGCAGGCAGGCAGCCCAGACAGATGAAAGCCCCAGAGTTCACTGAACACGACACAGCCCCCTTCCTTTCTCCCACATCCACAAGCAAATATATATCTACCAATGCCAAATCCTGTGTCTTGTGGCTGCCGCAGATTTCCGTGCCGATCCCTTTAATCCTCCTTCCATTTCATGCCACTTCCCATCAGCTGGAGGAGTGTGGACACAGACAGGTGGTCCTTGCCTTGGAAGATCTTCTTACATGTGCTGACAGCAAAGCTGCAGAAAAACTCTGTCCTGATTTCGTGGTACAGATATCAAGGCTGCTTCATGCAGGGCTGTCCAGTGTACATTTGATCCCCCTACTCACCGATAGAGCTGCTCTGAATTCTTCACAGAAGTGAAGCCAAACAGTGCCTAATAGCGCTCTAAAAAGATGCAGATCTTCTACTGCCCCAGCCCTTTCCTCTTCAAGAACTAGCTTCTATTTACTGGAAATTTTTGGCAGACAGTCACAGGATGGTGAGTACCTACATGTTTCTGTGCTGCATTGCCTTTGCTGGGAGATGCTGTGGAACGTAAACTTCTCTAATGACAGCTCCTTCAAGCCCTTTTTGGTCATGTCAAGTTTCCTTATTAATAGCAGAGAAGTAATCTTGCTTCTTTCAATGGCAGCAACTCTCTAGGCAACCACTGAATTTATAAGAATACAGATGGTGCCTGCCATTTCTTTTTTTCAGCACCACACTGCATTCCTCATCTGACATGTGGAACTTGTTTGGTACCATAATGCGGCAGCTGGAGACACTTTTCTTGGAGGTAAAAACAGTTTTGCTTGCATTTTTCTTGGCAGCATTGAATTTTGCCCACCTGCAGGCAAGATTAATTTTTTTTTTCCCTTCTGAGATAGCAGAGCTCACGATGGTGATCTGATTTGAAATATTTTGGCACTGTGCCTTTTCCTCTCTGCCACCGTGAACTGATAGAGCTAAGCATCCCTCTCCTCCTAAGCAGCAAAAAATTCAGGCAAGCATCTAGATAAGTCTGTACGTGGCATTTAAAGTGTTTAAATGGAAATGTTACCCTTTGGGCTGTATCTCTGGCAGATGACAATGCTAGTATTGAATTCTACCAAATTAAACAAAAACAAGCCTCTTTATTAGAAGAACTAAATGGAGCTGCGTGCTACAGAGCTGGATGCTTTGCAGCTCAGGCTGATCTTTTCTGACAGTCTGTGATCTGCCACCGATTGCACGGGAGCAGCCGGAAAATGGACAGAAGCAGGAGGATCTCATGACTGAAGTTCAAAGTGCAAACATGCACTAGTCATAGGGAGGATGGTTATTTCTTAACCTCTCACAGCAAATTCCATATATTTGGTTGATTGCAAGCTGCTAGTTAACTAGTTTCTGGGTTGTTTCCATACTGCATTTGTCAACAACTTTTATTGCAGCATTTTGGGTTTCAGACTCTCTTTCTTCATAGCTCTCAAAGCAGTCTGTTGGTCCAGTATACAGCACAGATGAAGAAAATGAAGTCTGACCTAGAATAATATTGCATAAAAATACTGGCCACTCTCAGTGTTGAACAGGCAAGTTTTTGCCTGAGCAGGTGTAATGGGCTCTTTCCAAGGACGAAGGTGCCTCCAGTCTCAACGTGGATGTACAACTTCAGCCTTCCTCCATCGCCTCTCTTTAGAAATAACATTCCACTGACTTCAACAGCAACATCTTGGGGGGAGACCCAAACCGCCTGGACAGTTTTAATTCCAGCCTAACGTAACTATGCTCTTGGAAAGCCTTTAGCATCACTCACACAATGAATTCGTTAGATGGGTCGGACTATGGTACCGTTGCTGGTGCTTTAGATGATGCTTCTAGCTACTGCCCTGCTCCTGACCCTGTTGGAGTGCTCACTATCTCAGTTTGTTAGGCTCCAGTTCTGTGCTACTCAGTAAAGATTTGCGGTTGGGGTTATTGTCCGTGCTCACTGCCAGTTCTTGCTGGTAAAGATATAAGGTTAGTCAGAGGTAAAAAAGCTCAAGGAGTCTTTTCAAAGTAGGGTAATAACTCCTCCTATTTGTCATATTAAAGGGTCCTTCAGAGTTTTAACCCAGGGTACATAAGAGAAAGTATGCTGCCAGATAAAGGCAGATACCTGAATGCAAGCAATTCTACCTTAGCTTCTAAGCGAAGATGTTGACATGCTGATGACCGCCCTGCGTGCAGGCAGAAGCTCCCATTTGCTACAGGCATTTTGCATTAGCCCATTGCAAAAATCTGGTTGCAATATCAGCAGACTTCTCTTTCCAAATGTGCAGTAAAAGAGAATGGGAGAAAGCCGTATCCTCCAGCTGCAGCTCAGTCAGATATTTTCTTCACTTGCTGGGTTATTGAGATTGCTTAGGTGAAAAACAAAGCAGGCATTTTTTGTGTGCAGGTCACTTGGATCTTGAAGTGAATTACAAGATCAGCTGTTCTGACAGGCCAAAAGGAGTATTTTTAGTTCCACAGTTAGTAAACCAAATCAGCAGGACATGACTTCTTGCGTGTTCTCTGTGAAAACCAACTGTTCCCCAGTGCTGGAGGTGAAAGGGTACATTTTTGCTTTGGCACATGGAATGACTGAATTTCAGCCACTTCGCTGCTCTAGCAGAGCTCGTTCGTGTATGAAAACTTGGTGGGTAATCAGAAATATCTGTAAAGGCAGCTAGAACTGCTGCTTATTTGGCTCTTATCTGAAATGATTTTAAAAAGTAGCTGAGTAATTTGATAATGAGGTGTTGAAGATTATTATTGCTTATATAAAACATTGAACAGGGACGTTACGGCTTTGTGGGCTGTTTGATGCTCTACGTTCTGCTACAGCATCAACAAGGTCCCTGCTGAAGCACAGGCACCCAGAGGCATGGCAGGCAGCTCAGAGGTCCGGGATAACAAATCGCTCTTCTCACTTTCCTCTTCTTTTCAGGAAAAAAA
>VYZM01000345.1:4405-71004 GCA_013398915.1 Dromas ardeola | reverse complement strand
AAAAAAAAAAAAAAAGGATGAGACAGAGGTATGAAGGGAGTATCAATGTCAACTAAGCCATAGAGTAAAAATAATACAATTGTATACTCCCATTTTCCCTAGAATTCTGTAGGCAAATGGCAAAACGGCAAATATCATGTAAGATCAGCAAATCCTTCCAGTAAAGGTGCCTGACTTTTGAGGAGAGATTGGATTGGCATGTTGCAACTTGGAAAAGGAGTGAAGGAAGACAAAGGAAGACAAGATGATAAAACTCTACAAAACTGTGTAAGGGACAGAAAAAGGCAAATATGGAAAAATTATTTACTATTTCTCACAGTTTCACTAGCTGCCTTCTAATGCTTGCATGACTTGAGCCAATCTGGGGAAGTTTTTGCCTTCTTACCACAGGATTTTGTGGATGTTAAAAGTATAAGTGGCTGCAAAAGGCAATTCATGGAATTAATGAAAAAAAAAAAAAGATCCTCTAGGGCTGTTAAACACAGAGGTAGATACAACATCTGACTTAGACAGTAAGATTTCTAGCAGCTTAGGGGATGTATTAGGGAGAGTATCCAGGTGTGCTTGTCCTTTTTCTATAGTCTTTCCTTATACATTAATTCCAGGTTTTGATCTGAATACACTTTTGGTCCTTCAGTTTCAGTATTGTTAAAAGCAACTTCTGCTGCTAAAGGAAGGGAGGAAAAGGTTCTGTCTGTTGCCTGTCAATTAGTGTGTTGAAGTCTTCTTTTCATGCTTCTCTTACGTACGCAAAGTAGCAAATTCAGAGGACTAGGTGTCAATTAACTGAAGTTCCAGTGGTAACAAGCAAAGCAGGAAGAATTACCTAAATCTGGGGTCTTAATTCTTCCCAGAATAAGTGTCCTTCTCCTCTGTGTGGAAAAATTCTGAAAAAGTTCAACAGTGGAGCAAAGCCTCTCATTCCATAATTAAGTCAAAGCTTAATTTGTCACCACCCATCTGTGATTTTTAACCTCTGATGCTCCCTAAACCTTTACTGTGCTTTAAATTCTTTTTAATCCCTGGTCCCTTGGTCTGGCTTTAGGGTTTTTTCTGGATGGTGAGTCCGCTCTCCTGGTATGTCTCTGCTCCAGCTCCAGCCCTCTCCACTGGCCCATGCAGAAGCCACAGGGCAAGTTATTAACAGCTCTGTGGTCTGTCTCTGCAAAACGGCAGAGGAGGAGGATGCAACACTTTTACCATCGTTACATAGAATCATAGAATCACAGAATCATAGGGTTGGAAGGGACCTCTGGAGATCATCTAGTCCAACCCCCCTGCCAGAGCAGGGTCACCTTAGAGCAGGTGGCACAGGAACACGTCCAGGCGGGTTTTGAATGTCTCCAGAGGTGGAGACTCAACCACCTCTCTGGGCAGCCTGGTCCAGTGCTCTGCCATCCTCAAAGTAAAGAAGTTCCTCCTCATGTTGAGATGGAACTTCCTACACTCAAGTTTGTACCCATTACCTCTTGTCCTACTGCCGGGCACCATTGAAAAGAGCCTGGCCCCGTCCTCCTGACACCCACCCTTTAAGTATTTGTATGCATTAATAAGGTCACCCCTCAGCCGTCTCTTTTCCAGACTAAATAGATCCAATTCCCTCAGCCTTTCCTCATAAGAGAGGTGTTCCAGTCCCCTAATCATCTTAGTAGCCCTATGCTGCACCCTCTCCAGCAGTTCCCTGTCCTTCTTGAGCTGGGGAGCCCAGAACTGGACACAGTACTCGAGGTGTGGCCTCACCAGGGCACAGTAGAGGGGGAGGATGACCTCCCTCAACCTGCTGGCCACACTCTTCTTGATGCGCCCCAGGATGCCATTGGCCTTCTTGGCCACAAGGGCACATTGCTGGCTCATGGTCATCCTGTTGTCCACCAGGACTCCCAGGTCTCTTTTCATGTTACATGTATACGGCACTCTTAAGGGGAGGTTATTATAGGAACCTGCCAAAGAGACCATTGAAAAGCGAAGCCAGTTTCCCTGTCTGACAGCCCCGTCAGTCTCCCCTTGATGAGAGGACCTAAGCCAGGTGGGTGTGCAGGCTTTGGGCAGTGGAGCAGGTTATGGCAGGTGAGGGAATGAATGCAGGCACTCATCAGCCTGGTGCCAAGCATAGGTGCTGTGGCTCAGGCAGGCAACGCACCAATATCATCGATGCCATTGATTGGTTTGTCTCCCAGCTGTTCCCTGGCTGTGCTGCAGTGTAAATCCTTCCAGCGGGGCTTCAAGCGAGGCAATTTTTCATTCACAGGCAGTAACAGAGCTCTGTTTATCCCCCCACCCTCTTTTTTATTATTTTTTTTTTATAGAGGGGATAAAAAGGGGTCTGGAAAGTATTCATAAACACATACCTGCTGTTGGCATGTTGCACATGTACGCTAGTCAGGTGCCTGGAGAGAGGCTGATGAAGAAACTAGAGTGTTACCATGTAGGACAGTTGCTAAATCGCTTTCCCCATTAACTAGTGACATTTGAGTTAAACTAATGAGACGCATGTCTGCTGCAATGCAGTGTACTTTTATTCTTGGAGAATGGTTTTTTTCAGCTTACGTACTGTTTCACCAACACTCTTAGCCACCATTACAGCTGATTAATGATGCCTTTCATTAAAGGGAAACTATTATGGACAGCCTTATTTGATCTACTTTGAAACTTTTCTATTTCTGATCACCATCTTCTGTCCCTCCCTTCTCCTCCTTCTCATCTTTTCTCAGAAATGATAAGCGAGGCAAGAGATAATGCATTCACAGCCTTTGATCAACTGCTGTACATATGGCACATGATGAAAATCAGACAAAAAGCAAAGTGATATTCTCGATAAAACAGGTACTTCTACATTAATAATTTGCCATCATCTAAATTGCCATAAAAATCTCAGCTAGACTGATATAAGCCTAATGCCTTTTGCACAATAGGCAGGTTTTAAAGTACAAAGCTACATCTCTTCTCTGATACAATCTGTATTTTAATGGAACTTGCTCTGTAAGAGATGGCCTCAGTATTTCTACAGCAAGGGTATTCAGCTGCTTGCTTTAGGCTTATCTGACCTTGCCTGTTTTATACTTAGCTTTCTGCAAGGAGTTTTCAGTAATATTAGAAGTGTAAAACACTCAGTTCTGACTTTTTGAACAAACAAAAATGCATGTGTGTTCTGGATAGACCTATGGATCTACTGCATGGGGAGTGGTGGCTGTGCCCCCATCAGGGTATATTTCCTTTTTGAAACTGACTTACATCATTTGGTTTTCTTTAACAGATTTCTCACTTCATACAATGAAAATAAAAGGTTTATCATGTGGGTATTTCCCCTTTGATTGCAGAAGTGTCTGCAGTCCTTGGAGTTTCTTGAAACAATCAAGTGGAACAGCAGGAATTCCCAGAAAAGTCAAGACACTCCCTGGGGTTTTGGCACTGCCCTATCTCTGGTGTGACGACATGCAGAGGGCATGACTTATTCCCACCTCTACCCATTGTATGTCAGCCAGTCACAGAAGAGCTTTTTATGATTAGGAAGGAGGAACAGACACCATAGTATAGAAAGGGAAACACGTTTTCAAAAGACTGTGTAGACCAATTACGTCTTGGGAATATTCATAAAGAGCATATGATCCAGCTCATAAATTCCTTTAAAATATTCAGCCTACTGCAAAGGCAGCACCCTAACACTGTGTTAGAGAGGTGAGGTAATGAGGGATACGTCTCTTTTCTCATAGGTATGAAGCTCCAAATATTTTGGCATCATGATTTATCAGCCATGTAAGGCTTGCAATTTATCTACTGTATTTGCTTCTGTTCAGCTCTCTGACTTCTACCACACTGTATCCTAATATTCTCATGCAATATCCTACTCAGTCTGGGTTTGATTTCCTTTTATCCAAACTCAAGGAAAACAAAGAGGTTTAGCATTGTGTCAAGAAAGTATCTGGCTTCAGAAAAAAAGAAGAGAAAGGTAAAAGAGCCAAGGTTCCTGTAGATGTGAGGTGTTGACTGGACCATCTTCTACCATGGCAGGAGGCAGCCTGTTGGGCCAAATATCTTAAAATGCCCCTCTGCAGTGGCACCGCTCAGGTAGAGATGCAATCTCTTGCGAAGCCATTATCAAGGTTATGTTTACTTCCTCTACATCACTAAAACAAATAATGTCCATTACAAAATAGGTGTAAAAAGCAAGAAGTTTCTGGTGATTTATTCCTTTGTACCAGCCACCGTTGTACTTAAAACCTACAGGCAACTGTTCCTATAGCACTTTTCCCTAATCCTTTAAGCATGTCTTACATCTTTGTCAAATACTGAGGTGAGCTGTGCACTAAGCACTCAGAACTGCTCACCAAAAAAGATTTCTGAAAATTATTCAGGAATACATCGGTATAGTGTGTTTTCTGGTTTGGAAAAGGAAAGCTTTTTACCCCTGGAATTGAAGACACGGTATTGTACATGTGAGCAGCTTCTTAAATATGACAGAGTACAGCGTATGAGGAATACAAGTGCAGTAATGGCTTCTCAAGGACAGAAGCTGTTCGGAGCGTTTCTCGCCCATAAATACTATTCCTATTACCCACCAGAACAAACGGGGTGATTGCTAAATGTGGAACATTAGAAGTCAAAGCAAGAAGGTGTTATGGAGCTCAGTGGACTATGGTATTAGAAATGTGCTTTAGTTAAATGGCTCTGAAGTCAGAATCTTTATTACCTTTGTTCAGAGCAAGAAACAACATGATGCAAGGTCTTTTTGTGATGTCTAAAATGTTTTTTTAAGCTGAGTTCTTTGGGAATGTTCTCAATTCTGCAGCTCCTAAATGTTTTGTTTATATGATTCTCCCCCTCCTTACAATGCATTTCAGCATTACAGCCTTTTATGAGATGTGGACTTCACAAAGTGTATTATAAACACCGTAAAGGCAAGAAAAAAAATCTGTGATAATATGGTGCTTTGGTTTAGTATGTGAGCTCAAGGTCAATAAGCAGTACATCAACGAACATTGAGTCTGCACTGAGGTGAAAGGCATAAGACACACATTTAAAATGCCTAGAAATTTTCAGCAACTGGTGTATGTCCTGGTACTGATTTACCCTGGCTGCCCTTTGCATTCTGTGAGGACTCCTGCACTGCACAGGATATATAAGCCCTTTTTCTTAACAGTGAGAGGGAACACAGATTTATAAAAAACGGCAAAACATAGTGGGAACACCTCTTTTGCAACCAGTTCACTTGAGATGCCATCTGGTCCCCACACTGTCCTTTTTGTGGCTTATTGAGCCTTCAAAATTCCCTATATCCACTACAGAAAGCCCATTATAAATTAACTACAGTTATGCTCAGCTCTTCTAGGAGATCTATCCTTCCAATTTCTGATTGTCAGTTGTGGTTTTGAACACCACTTTATCTGCTCAGTCCCTGATTATTAAGGGAGTTATACAGGACTTGCAAAACCAGCAAGTGGTGGTGATGACTTGAATGCCACCTTAACACAACCTTGTTAATGCTGGGGACAGTGCCTTAATCTAAATATCTACTTATATACTCTGATTGTGGTTTATTTTGCTGCAGAGACCCTCGTCAAACACACAAGAGTTTCTGACTATAGATCAATAGCGGTATGAGCCTAGTCCGCGCTCCTGATCTTTTCTAGGTGATCAGTCTTACACGAAAGGTCTGCTGGCAGTCTGTAAGTGGAGTGTGGCTGGCCAGGTTGATAAGATCCCATACATCTCTTTGAATTGCCTGGATTTTGGATGGGAAGATTCTTTACTGTCTTTGGAAATTCTTACAAGTACCTAATTTTAGCTATAAGCAGTAAACGTTTTTTTCAGAAAAAAATAAAAAGGTGTTCAAATCAGTTATGCTTGTAAACTGGAGAGAAATAAATAAATGAATAAGGTTTATTCAGGGTTTCAGATTGAAAGAAAAAGCTTTGCAATTAAATATTTTATATTTTTTGAAGTTTTTTCTCAGTGTAACGAAACGGAATGGGTAGCATTTCATCACTTCTGTCTGTGGGAATAAAGTGTGCCTTTCCCTTCCACTTCTTCCTTTTTCTTCTTTCTCTCCCTTCTTTTTGGAAATTGTTATGCTCCAGGTATAATTGTGGGCACTGCTATAAAATCCAATAATATATTTCAAAATCTTAGAGTCTTGGAAAATTTAAAACTATAGGCAGTTCTAAAAAGCTGGAGGGGCATAAAAATGAAGTAAATTTAAATCTAAAAAAATCCTAGATTTCAATTCTGCTATTAAAAATTTCACAAAGGAATAAAGAAAAGGGGGAAAGGGTTTGAACGGGGAATTATTTCTACTGTTATTTCAGAAATCGATATTAATATTTAGTTTTATGATTTAAAAAAATCAGATGGGAGATTTTGATGAAAATTTCATTTTAATTTTAGACGCTTTTCCGCCAAAATAATGAGAAATGTCTCCTGGATCTGGCTTCAGAATTTAAATACCTATACACTAGGTATGTGTCCCGTGAAGTGATTCATGCGACCTGTTTTAGAATGCAGTGAGTCTGGTTTGAGAGTTGCCTATGTATCTCCTTCAGCCTTTAGAAAGAGAGTAGCCTAGAAAAGTGGTTTAGACAAGACAGTTATGTGTTAGAGGGCTGAAGTTAGAATCTGCGTTATGTTTTAAAGGGTTGAAGTTAGAAGCTGTGTTTTCCACCTCTCCTTCCTTTTGAAATCTGCAGTAGGCATCCCCATGCATTCATAAGTTCCGAAATCACGGTGGTGATCTGCCCCAATGTCACTAGACTGCAAATTCTTGGGGCATGAAGAATTTATGTGTGTGTGAGCACAATAGGACCATGATTATGGTTAGGGATAATAAAAAACGCTGTTACACAAACTTCAATAGCTATTGTTTTGTATTGTTTTCCACACAGCATTTTGTAGAGACTATGAAGCTGCTAAATCCATTGAACTGGATTATCATGGACAGTTACTAAAATCAATAAATTGCTGGGATTCCCTCCCTGAATCAAAACCTCTTTCAGTTTTGCTTTCTGCTGAGTATTACCTACAGCTGCCCTGGGATCCATGACCTGTTTCAGCAGCACATTGTGCAAGAAGGGATGTGTGAGCCTTGGTGAGCCCTTGGTGAGCGGAGAATCCCAACCAGCAAGCCCTTCACACTTTCTTCTGCAACGTGCCGAAAGCACAAGCTTTTACAGCACAAGCCACAGCAGTGCCACGTCCTGCGGGTAGCTCTGCGAAAGGGCAGAGAAAAACATTTTATAATCACATTTTCTCCTCTTTGTGCCTACTCTCGGTCTTTTCCTCTGCTACTTTGGTTCAAATGTTTTGTTTTTTCAGGGGAGGGGATATTTGCGCGTTTTCTCTACAAGTGAACACAGCAGCTACACTATCTACTTTTGTCCAAAATAGATGAGCTCGAGGCAAAATGTTTAGGCCAAAATATCACCCTCCCAAAAAAGAAAGAGTGAATATTTGTGGACCTGACTGCAAGAAGCTAAAGGTTGGATCTGAGCTTACAAAATTGAGCAGGTACCTGTAATTCATATCTACTTCCCCTTGTACCCTCAGCTTCAGAGGAAGTCACTAATAATAAGACTAGAATTGGATAGAAAGGTGAAAGTTTGCAAGGTGCAGGCAATATTTTACACTATCCCAAATGTGGTGCTTATAAGAGCAGGCAGAACATAAAGTTAATCTTTTATCCTTGGCTTCTGAGAACGCAGGTGAAAGCAAAGGTTTGGAGGCAAAATACAATTTCAGCTTTGAAGATGCCTACATTTCTGACTCTGGTTTATACTGTTCTGTGGTTCTGTGTTTATTTTAGCTTATTAATTTTATCATATTAAATAATTCCAAGGTGTTCATGTGATGTTGCTTTATATTCTAGATAAGGCAGAAGACAAATATTTTGGCATTTGTGAAGCTGAAAATAATAAATAAGTGGTATTTCTTTTATGACGGCTCACATTTAATATTACAGTCCTGGTAGTAAGCCTGGCTTTGGAAGGCTACATTTCTACAGGTTGATCTATAGCTGTGAAGCACATGACTCTGTGAGAGCTGTAGCAGACCAATAGCTCCTGAGCCTGCCTATTCCTTCTCCCCTAATGGTATTATCTACCATCTTGTTTTCTTTCTGAACCTTCAGTATCCCTGTCATAGATCATGGTAACACACTGTCCATGATATTTCATGCATCTGCTAGAATTTCTGGGCTGGAGGTTGTACTTGGCTTTCAGAAGACTTTGCAGTGATTGATATGAGTTTATTATACCTCTCAGAAAAGTGTGCTTAATATATCCAGCCAGTTAAAGCAGGTCCCATTTCTGACTCCAGTAAAGAAATAACATTCTGTGAGTAACCGAATACAGAAATTTTAAAAGAAAAGTCTGATGTGTAGCACATTAACTCCTCAGTTACATTGGAAATCATTGATAGCTCTAGAACATAATTCACGCTTCCTAGGATTGGAGGATAGCAGGACAGTTTAGGTTGGAAGGGACCACAGGAGGTCTCCAGTGCAACCTCCTGTCCAGCTGTGAGATCAGACTAGGTTGCTTGCTCAGGGCTTTTATCTAGTCGGGTCTTCAAAGCTTCCAAGGATGGGGAATTCACAGTGTTTCTGGACAGACTGCTCCACTGCTTGGCTGTCGTCATGGGGAAAAAATTACAATCTCTTGTTATTATCTCAGTCACATTTATCAGGTACCTCTTCTGCAGCTTGAACACACTTAGTCTAAAAATTTTGTCAAAACAGTTTATTGGAAAATAGCATATAGAAGCACTAGGATGTTTTGCAGTGTGTCCCCATTTAAATCAAAGCCATCGAGGGAAAAAATGCAGTTGAAAGCATTTTGTTTTGGAATTGCTATTGTTGAAAGAGATCGGAGTTACATTTTGATTTATTTTTACATATATTCATATGCTTTGTTTTTCTATGACATATCAGTTTTAGGCATTACATGATATGACATTTATACAGACCTGCTACTGAGGATAATGAAATAAAATAACACAAAACTGTAACTGTATAATGGGCAAGTAAAAAAATCTGTATTTTAAAACAAATGCTGTATCTTGTAGTTGAAATCAACATTTTTCCTCAATATTATTTTCAAGGTAAGAAGTTTAGTGCAATAGTAATATTTCCAGAGCATTCTTTTCTACTAATAATGGAAAAAAACATATCCAAATTTTTCTTAAAACAGACATAGCCAGTTTGATGAGACTCAACCCTAAATTCTACCTGCTGATGCTTTTGAAAGTGTTGATTCGGAAGATGAGAGTGACCAGTAGAAAGGACCTCAGTTTTCTAGAAAAGTACCGTGAATGTTACTGATCTTGATCTCTGTCCCATCATAAGACAAGATTTCACTCTCTACCTTTCACTACTTGGGTCTATTTAGGATGTTGAAAATAATTTTCTTGGCATTAGTAATACTCCCTTTACTTTGTATAATCAGTAACTGGTCATATAAGTTTTACTTGAGTGTTTGATATGCAGTTTGCATATATAACTATATAAATTTATGCTCTTCAAAAGAGCAAAATATACACTAAACTTTTTAGGCTGTGGCACAACACAGATAAAGCTAAAGGTCTCAGATCAAACCCTTAGCGGCCACAAATAAATGACATTTCATTGACTTCGGTGGAGGTGCTCCAGTACGCGCCAATGAGGATCGGGAATATGAAAGAAAAGCATTGCAAGAGCCATGAAGAAAACAAAAGCATTGAAATATTCTAATATACTGTGATTGTGTGTGTATCCCCAGAGAGGTGCATTCTGGAAATACACCAGGAACAGCAATTACAGTGTGGATAAAGAAAGACAATGAAACCATCTCATTTTAGATTCATGGGGTCAGAAAACAGAAATTGCCTGCCTTATATTTTCCCCCTTTGAAAACCACATATGTTAACAAGGGACAGAGAGCACAGCACTAAAAGCAGAAGAATTTTCTGCATTGCATGTAAAAGCTTTTAGAAGGGAATATTTTTGGGTGCTTAAGGAAACAACAATGCAGAGTTAATTCTGCAAATGGGGTTAGCCAGAAGTTGGAAGAGCTGAGGTGAAACCTGAAGTGAAGCTGAATATTTACAACTTCACTCTGTCTTAATCCTGATGCTGCAGCACGAATACATTTTCATAATCTCTGTGCTTGTGAGTCATCCTGGAGTCCTCTGCAGCACAAATTCACACTGGGCTATGTAATTATTTTTAGAAAATGGGAACTTTGTCATCTTTGCCATGCAGAGGGATCGGGTGATGCAATTGGATCCCCATTGCTTTCCTGAACTTGTGACAATGAGGAACAAGTTCATACCAGTGATTATTCATGAGCTTTGTCATAATCAGGATGTGTATATGTAGATACAGAGCTGCTGGGAACGGTTTCAATTAGAGCTCTGTGTGCTTGGGACTAGTGATGCTTGCTTCAAGCTTTACAAGCTGGTGAAAATAACCTTCCAAATATGGTATCTCGGACCTGAAAAGCCTGAGGGGCTTCCCATCCTGAAGGAAGGAACTGGCAAAGGGAGAGAAATATTCTGCTTGATTGAATGCATTCTTCCCCAACAAAAAAGTGTGGGCCTGACGAAAAATACTTAGGATTACTGGACAGCTAAGGGGCTGCGTATTGAGATATAGAGACCTTCACCTTTGGGTCACCTGTGACAAGAAGTCATTACCATCTGTCAGCTGTTTAGCGGTCTATGTGAAATGAATGGTGTCCTTTGTTCCCTGTGAGAAACATGTACATCACACAACTGCTGCCAGCTGAAATGGCATGCATTGGCACATTTGCAAGGATGGCAGGAGCATTAAGATCTAGTGCAGTGCTGAGGTTGAACTGACTCCCTTCATTCAAGATTGCATCTCTTGTGCATGTTTCCGGTTTTTACTTGAGGTTGACCTTGACCGTAGGATTATTTCTGCTGTTTTGACACCCCCGACTCTGTATCGTCAATGACTATTTAATATAAAACACGTAAAGAAGATTGAGAGTTGGAGCCACATCCCTTGCAGAAGAAGGTCCAATAGAACAGCCCTTTTGGTTCAGACCTGGATTGTGCCTCACCCAGCACCCTGTTCTGAATCAATGTTCAGGGAAGAGCATGATAGAGAAGATAAATGTGGAAATATCCTTCTATGGACGTGCATCTTCCCCCAGCAATCAGTGATTTGAAGACTTTCTGAGCAAGATGAAGTTGTCCCTGCCTTTGTACTGAATAGCTCCTGATGGACCTATCGTCCGTGAATTGGTCTAATCCTTTCTGGAACACATTTGTATTTTTGCTCTCTGCAGCATGACAGCAGAGAGTTCAGAGTACTGGGCTCCTTCCTGCCCATTACCTTCTCTTTCCAGCTCCATCAATTTTCCACGCCTGTCTCAGGAGTCACAGCCTCAGCGGGAGTACCAAACATCCTGGCTGAATCACAGTCTGATGGTCTGGGCACTTCCCCGGGACATTTCTGGACATTTCCCAGGGAAATGGAAAAAGTAGGTTTTCCAATGGCTGAGGGGCCCAAAACCCCAGACTTCCCACTTCTTGTGTGCATACTTTAACCCTTGCTTATTACATGGAAGGAGGGAGCTGTTGCTCCCTTCTGCATAGGAGATGGCCATCCTCTGGGCAGCCTACAGCTAGGAGAGGGAGAACCGTGGCGCCTGGTTTTATTCTGGTTGTTACACAGATGAGGCAGTGGAGGTCTAGCAAGGCTGATTCACCCAGGCTCAGACCGAAAAAGTGTGTCCACACTGAGAAAATGCGCCCAGCAACCTCCTTCCCATGCCTTTGACCTGTCCCTTTGCCCAGTGCACTTACTGAGGACAAAAGCTGCGGCTGATTTCCCAGTATGGAGAACAAAAGGGAACCGCGGCACTGTGTGCCTGGTTTCCCTGCTTGTGCAGTGCTGTGCAGTTAGGTTGGGGTTTAAAGCACTCCAGCAAGAAATGCTAGTTGTTTGTTATGATACCATCTCTGCCAAAGCCTCTGGTTGGATTTGTGCAGTGACATCAAATTATTCTTGCCTATAGATTTGCTATTCATTGTGATTTGTCCATTGATTAAACTGGACCTTTGTAATGTTCAATAATTACTGTACGATTATGAACAATATATCAAGACTCCTAAAAATGTAAAAGGACCTCTGGCCACTAACTCTTCCTTTCTGTATAGTGCCAAAAATAACTCCCCATCCCCAAGAAATGGGGGAAAGGGGGAAAGAACAAGATCCCAGGAAGCATTTCAAGGCACAGCTCTTCTCTACGATGAATATTGCCCTGTACTGTTTGCAAGCACTGAAAACTTGCCACACAATAACTTGCAGCCTGCCCAGATAGTAAATTAAAGTAATTGATTGAATAGATTTAGATAAAAAATAAGAAATCAAAAGCACACTCCATAAAATCACAAGTCCATAAACTCCACTATAGTGGAACTCCCCTGTAATGAAAGGTAAACCTCTGCAGGCCTTCTCATATGTTCCCTCCTTATTTAGTACAGTGCTTGGGTTTTACACCTTTCCTGATAAATGAAAGCCGTCATGTTGTTGCCATTGACTACACCTCGGTAAGGACTTTCCAAAGGAGTAACCTTATGGGCTACTGCATAAACATGGATTTGATGTATAGAGCCCCTGACCGCGACAGTGTGTTGCTGAAGATGTTTTTAGGATGTCCTACAAATATTTCTGAGGCAGATACAACAGTGCTTTACACACTGACTCATTATTATAATCACGCTGTGTCTTGATTCAGTGCCACTGGGAAATGTAGACATGTCTATCCTCTCACATATTTAAGAAGTAACTTCTAGTTAAAGCAGGCATCTAAATGTCTTTGAGGGTTGATGGCTAGAGCATTAATGAAACTAATAGTAATACTTAACAATCAGTGATACTATTTTCTTTTACAATAAAGAAAAAAGCCAAAATACAAAACCAAGCTAGTGGACAAAACCACAAAGTTTTGACCCAGTTCTATAATTTCTACAACAATGTTTTTTTCACTTGAAGCCGTCTCTGCTGACAGCATTATTAGTATAAGGCACCGTGAATAAAATCATTGTTGCATCACAAAGTGAAAAGTATCCACCCAGGGAAAGCATTACAGAGAATTCCAGTATTTTTCACCTTCAGGTTTTGCGCTGCTGTGTGAACCCCAGAGATTTTCATCTGAATGAATATTTTGAGAATTGCCTATTTCTAAATTTGCCAATTATGCTTGTAGGAGCTGAACATTTTCTGACTTAAATTATATATTTTCTTCAGATAAAGAAAATCCTACTTCTCATAAATATTTCATTAGAAAAATGAAAACATGTGAGCTTGTCTTACAGATAAGATGTCAAGGTTTTAGGAAAAAGAATTGCCAGGAAGAAGTTGAATTTCAGAAAGAAAGCCAATAAAGAAATTCAGAGTAAACTAACTCATTTTAAGGTAAAAAAGAAATACCTTGTATGCACATTTATATATTTAAAGAGTCTGTGCAATTCCCATAATTATATGTGCGAATTATTGATTATTAGAAACTGCCAATCTTAATGTGGTGAGTAGTTGAAAACACACATACACATAAGACTATGTTGAAATCCATATGCAAATTGATATTTGTATTTCTATTTGTTAATTTGCAAATAATGTTTTAACACTACTGTATAAATATCTTTGTTTGTGTGCATAGGTTGTTACTATATTTTGAAGTGTACTTGTTTTACAATTATGCGCAGTGAAAAATAGGTTTGAACTGTTTAAATTTAAATTCAAACCCACAGATAAAAATTCATATTGCAGCGACTGTTTGGAATTGTTGATCCTTCCTGACACATTACCATTGCTGGTAATGGGATGCACTTTGTGAAATTTCAACTTTCCGAGTCAAGGGGTTAACATTTAATCAATAGTTCTCACTGTTATGGGCTCTACTGGGAAATACTAGGTTGTGATATACGCTATGCATCATGAAGCAGGAGTTAGAGTCTGGTAGAAAAATAATCTGATTGCAGAGTTTCATTGACAGTGCTCTACTCATACATTTTCTATACTTCATTATTTTCCATAAAGTCCACATAAAATTGCCATGGTCTTTTCCATTATAGTGTCTAAAAGATGTCACATACCAGATTGTTATTTTGTTCTCAAATGTTTTTCCATGCTCCTGTAAAAAAACATGCCTGGTTCCCATTGGGAGTTACTGAGGCATGTTAATAAATTGGAGTGTAATGAACTGATGCTCGTTTTTTCCAGTTAAAGCATGGGTATGGGGGTTGCTTCCTGACATAACTGGCAAAACTGTGTGTGCATGCGTCATATTAAAATATAAAGAATGATCAGAACAAAAATTCTTTATCTAAATACTCCAAAGCCTTGACAAATTTTAGATGCAGAGTCATAAATTAGTAGATTTTAAAACCAGAGAGGACAGCTGTGACTATTTAATGTGGCAACAGTGAGAGGTGACAGTGGTAAGATGATCCTCATCAATAAGAACCAGCCTGTTTTCTGAATTGGATACCAAGGGGTCACTCCCGAGATGTGTCATGCAACCTTGGCTCTACAGAAGAGAATGAGGCCTCACAAACCTATGTAGGGCCAGCCTGAAGATTGGACAGGATCTGGACTATGGCCTGATCCCACAGGCAGATGTAGTGGGACAGACTTTAGAGCCTCATCAAGCCATTTCTGCTTCTGCACGGCCCGCTGAGCGAGGCATTGCCATGGCAGGGAGTTTTGCTGAAAAATACTCAAGAAATTCCAACCGTTTCTGTGAAAGAGCAGACCTTTCTGAAGCATAATGCCTTCAGTTAAAATTTCATGGTAGCATGTATCCCTTTTTCCTTCTGTCTGAAAGATATTAACACCTCTGTGCTGCTTTTCAGGACTATTTCCATGTTTTGGGTGCAAGTCTGATGTTTTCCTAAAAGCACAGGTTTTCCTGTTGGCTCCATCAGATCCATGTGCGCACAGGAGTCAGCGGGAGACCTTCTCACTGCCTGGCTTGGTCTTTATGGAAGGGGAATACCTGAAAGTCTCCAAGCACTGAGAGGGTTTGCCGGCCACTGCCGACAGTGAACGGAGATTACAGACAGTCCCACCTCCCTAGGTGGTAATAGCAGGTAATGGTTGTCCAGGAGAAGTTTTATTTCGGCACTCTGTTTGGAGACAGCTATTAGATGAGAATACTGAGCAGACAGAGGCACAAGATGGAATCCTATTTATTTTTCTATTGTTAGGATCTGCGCTGAAATTTTTTTCTCTCTCTAAGCTGTACTTCAAGCAGAGAATATCCCATCAGCAGCTCCATATGTGTTTCTTTTCATGCTAAAGCTGTTTTACCCGGGGGTTTTGTAGGTAAAATGATAACACAGAAGAATTGTGTGTTATCTTTAATTACAAACATGCTTGCTATTCCCCTCACAATCTTGGAAGAACAGCCAGCTAAAAGAGAAAACAGATCACTCTTTCAGTATGTTTGTCACAATTTTTATACTGCAAAGAGCAATGACAACTTGCAATGTATCAGTTTACAGGGAGGTATTACATGGCAACTGTTTAGTATACATGTCACTAAAACTAGCCATCTAACTTGAAGGAATCATTATTTTGCTACATAGCTTAAAGGCGACCAGTCCCTGTAAATCACTCATGCACACTATGTGTGTGTATATGCTTTTTTTTTTTTACTGCCTGTTTGGGGGGGAATTTATAGAGTAGTTCTCCAATAAATAACTTAATTACTGAAATGTAAAGGCTGCAAATGTGTTGCAGTGTAGCGGTGCTGCTCCAAAATGAGCTTACATCTTCCTTACAGGAACAAGATATGCTTGAAAAAATATTGTATTATTAGGATGCCTGGAAATGAGCTGTGAAGGAATGCAGCAAATTTCTTGTTTTCATACAGTCCTTTATTTTTCCCCATCCCCTTACATTACCCACTTTCATTTTCCTCCATTAAACTATGGGTTGCAGGTAGCAGAAAGGGGACGCAAATGGAGAAGAGTTTCTATCCTGTCACTGTTAAATGTGTATTTTTGGCTGTGTTGTCCTGACCCAGGGAGTGCGAGACTTAAAAAATCAAACCAAACTAGACTGCATGTGGGATGACTTGACATAACAACGTATGGTACACAAAACAGCTTGGAAATAAAGAAGAAACAGTGTCACTTTTGGACAGCTCTGCTGTTCTCACCTCCATGCAGCTCTGCTTCAGTTGAGAGCTTATACACATGCCCACCTTCCTCCCCTCCGTTTTAGTGCTAGCATCAATAAGTATGAATTAAATTTTATTTTAGTTAGCTAGAGGTGCCCGCTTTCCTGCAGACTCAGGTCGCGTTCATAGGCTATGGATGATGGCTGCAAACGATTTGTGGCTCTGAAGTATCTTAGTCTGTGAATGCTTAAGTGCGTAGCATAAAATTCATGGAGTAAAAAGTAATCATATTTGCTTTACTGAGTTCATACTAAACCGTTTCCCAATCAGTTAATGCTTCATGTTGCTTGTCATGTGACACACATATTTGACAAGCCTGAGCAATAAATCAAGCAAACGTAGCTTAATGACGTGCCAGAGCCGGGAGTGCGGGCTCAGTTCTGGTACAGCTCGCTCAGCGTCTCCTCCTGCCAGGGCAAAGCCATGGTGTGTTGCGTCTTAATGCGTCAGGCAAAGCCCAGTGACAATGCTCCCTTTGACTTTGATGATGTGGAACCGGGATATTAAACACCAACTCTCTGATTGCCTCTCCATGGGCATTAAAACTCTCACTGACCTTTCTCTGATGCTTCTCTCTGGCCTTGTGTTCATCTTTCTCCTTGCCATTGTTGTTTGAATGAAGGATGTTGCTTCTGGTTTTCCCCCCTGACCTCAGAAGGGCTTTCACTCCAATGTTTTGCTCAGTAACTTACTCCAGGTATGAAGCACAGAATACAATTTTACATCCAAATATGATCCTCACATCTTGCATCTTATGGCATATCCCGCAAGACACAAACCAGGGAAAAATTTGGCCCCTTTTGACAAAAAAAAGGTTTTCATCTGAACACTGTATCCAGCACTTGTGACAATTCATTGGTATTGCTTTTTGAATAGAGTAAAACAAAGCCAAAAAACCCAAGCAGATTCGTGTGGTGAAGATTCAGTACAAGGTAGTAATTTACTTCAGCTGTTGTCTATATTCAACTTGATTTAAATATCTTAATATTTAATTATCTACATTCGTCTTACTGAAATGCACATAAAGGAACATCTTCAAAGAAATTAGCTTTGAACATTATTTACAGACAAGGTGACAGCTGTCTAATTCATTCTCTTGTGCCAAGGGAGAACAGCAAAGTGATGTAAAAAGGTTTTGAACTGTATTATTTAATTCACATAATAAATTTCAAGTAGAGTCATGTGGTAGGATTCTATGTGGTTCACTGCCTCTCTGCTGATTGTCTCATTAGATGTTTGCACATCTACATCTGACCCACTGAAATAATTTCTCCAATTGTCTTGAAAAATCTTGCAATGGCAAAATACTGTTTTTCCAATAGCGTGCATTCCTCCTCTGTGTGTGTGTGTGCACATGCAGCATGAAACGATCTCAAAAGCACAATACTGTTTTGAAGGCCTTAAGGCAGAGGAATGTTAATGTAGTTGCTTTCAACGCTGATTGTATGCTCTGCACTGAGCAAGTTCTCTTCTGCCCCGAGTTGCTTATTGACCACAGCCTGATGGCAAATGGCAGGAAAACAATACTGCATGTGGGTAGACAGAAAGACCTCTCGAGGTTCTGTCCAGTCATGATGGGATGCAAACCTTATTTGTAGTGAAAAAACAGACCACTTTTGGCTTTGATTCTCCGCATAAAGCAGAGTCGGGAGTGCTGTGCTCTGCAATTTCTATAATCCTTTTAGCACTGAGCTGTGTAATGCTGGTCTTTCATTAAAATACTCTTGAGGATAAGAAAGAATGGATATACTGACCTTACCAAACTTAGCGTTTTGGAAAGAATTCAAACTTTAACGTCAAATAGCTGGTGTGTCAGTCCAGAGCACAGTAAGTGAGAAGAGGACCAAAAAGCTGAGATGTAAAAAGGTTAAAAACTATGTTTCAGCAATACGCTTTGCAGAAACTGATTGCTCTGATGTAGATTAAGCTGTACACTGACCTTTCAAAGAATAAGCACTTTTCTCAACTGTCACTGTATCAATGCACAAAACAAGCAATATCATTAGGGAAGGCACCCAGGCTGGCAGACTTTGAAGAGATTATGTCGATGAGTCATGACCCACCCATTCAGCAAATAAAGTGAAGGTTAAAGCTCGTATGTATAAAATAAAGATGACTGAAAAACTGCAATTTCATTGCTCTCTTAAAAAAAAAAAAATCTTGGACACAAAATATGGCATTATTAAGAGCTAGTGTGCTTAAAAATATTCCCCCCCCCACAAAAGGCTTAAAATCAGCTTTTGTGAACCCTTCTGACCTTTTGCACCTCTATGTGTTTCATACTCAATGGAAGACAGCTTTCTTAGCCTATGAAAATTATGATGATTTCAGACATTTTTCACTTTGCACTTGGAAAATGGTGTTGGAGAAATACCCTCTGCAAAACAGCTAGCTTGTTAGGACACAGACAAAGATTTGAATCTGGAACTTTCTTTTAAACAAATATCAAGTGCTTAAGAGATTTCTTGGGAAATGTTTTGTTGTACATCACAACTTTTTTCCAAACATCTTAGTGAACCAACAATTGCTGAAAAAATATTTTATCAGAGTAATTTCTCAGCAGCTCTGTGTGCACATGTTGGAACCAAAGCCTGACTTTTGGGCAGGAACTCAAGAGCTGATCTTGGCAAGTAGGTAGGTCTACAGCAAAGTTTTTGCAAACTCTACCAAGTATGTCGACCCAGCTGTATACAAAGTGGTGGTGTGTCATCCATGTGAGAGGGCTGTGTCCAGCCATTCTTAGCACTTGGTAAAGTGAGCCTTTCTGGGGTATTTTCACTGTTCTGTAGAGAATAATGTGACTGCTCTTTTGAGTCCCCAGCAGAAATTGTGACACCAGGAAAGTATGAATGCACAAAGGTTTAGGCTGTGCCAAATTGGTGGATTATTTCTTCATTGTGAGCTGCAGTCAGTTATATACAGCTCGAATGAACTAGTTGCTCAGGTTGAAAGAGTTTCCACCCTGCAGGAGTAAACTTACATGGCAATGGGTGTAATGAATACACTGCTTTTAGGCACAATGCCAAGCTGGAGTTAATCTAACTACACTGGCCAATAAATGAGGAGATGGTGGCACAAATTTCAGCACTGAAATACTGAGCAAGCCTGCCAGAGAGCACGAGCTCTTACTTGAGGAGCTGAACTGTGGAAACACATCTTTCCTGCACCAGAACACAAACTACCCAGATTAAAACTAGGTTGGGTATATTTATTCATGTTACAGTCAGAACGGACATAGCTCTAAGTGCGTGGGTTTGGTGCATGAGGCATTGCTGGCTGGAGGGATCTAATTCAGGGTAGAATGTCTGGGTTAACACAGCAGTTGAGCAAAGCCTCAGACTGGAAGAGCAGCAAACCACCAGCAATTGAAGCCTTTTCTTCCATGCATCTTATGCAACTGGGGAGAAATGGTCAATACCCAGCTCTCTACCAACAGTCTTTGCAAACAAGACACACATTTCCACTCATAAAAAGCACAAATAAGCAGAAAAAAAAATTGACTTCCCTTATCCAACCCCTTCATCTGTGCATGAAACTCAAGATCAGACTAATCCCTCGTTGATCACAGCTCACCGAACCACTTCACATATGTCAATCATGGTTATGTAAGCTACGAAGTGCAGGCTGACGGGAGGAATTTTACACGCTCGACTCAATCTCTTTGAAAAGTATCATTGATCTGGGTGATGCTAGCATCAGTCTTTGTCCTACGAAGTCTGAAAAGAGCAGTAAGAAAAGGGAAGGGGGGAAAAGAGGCCATGGCTGTGCAGTCTTCGGCTTCAGCTCCTGCGATGAAGCCAGAGGGGCAAAGGAGAGATACAGGAAGACTCCAAATGTGCCTTTCCTCTAATCACTCTTCACTCATTCAGTGTGACTGGGAGACCAGGTCCTCTTCACTGAACCAAAACCTGCTTTATCAAAGTACTCACACCACAGTAAGATGGATAGAAATGTTCTCCTGTTCTAATTTTGTGCCCACTTAGATCACGCTGTTCTCTAGACAAGGGCTTTTTCTGATGAGGTCTATGAGAAAATGATTTTTTAAGTTCAATTACATGCATAGCTACCAATAACACAGGCCTAACATGAGAAATTTTTTTGTAATATAGGTGAATATTTAGAGCTAAGATGTCTGGCAGCTTAATAGCCATGACTTACCACAAAGCAGAAAAATATCACTGCGTACATATGTATAAATCCTTCCTGTAAAAGTGTTTGACATTTGAAGCTCTGCAAAGTTTCGTAATGAATCTGGAGATCACTGATCACCGAACAGAAGCTTATGGCCCTGAATATTATGTTTCTCTTCAGTTAAGAAGGGGTTATAGCACAACCGTCCTGTCCTCACAGGAAATCTGAATCTGCATCCTGAGGTGACTTGAAAGAACCAGTGCCAGCAGCTGTCGCCAAACTAAGTTTCACCAGGCCAGATAGCCTGGAGTACCAGAAAAGGCCTTTCACAGATCTGATTGTTATTGGATTTAGACTCATTTCAGTTTCCAAACAGTTTCACCCACTTAGAGGTTCACTGCTCACCCCTGTCCTTGTAGTCCAGCAGTCTGAAGTTTTGTCCTTCTGGGCTATGTGGTCCAATACACAAAGACTTGCTCATCATATTATATATGAGAGTTGCGGGAGGGTTTTCAGTACTATGACACTTAAGGAAAAGGCTGGTTTGCACTCTGCTGAGGGTAATAGCTTTGCAGAACTCATAAAAGCATTCACAATTGTTCTTGACTGAATCATCATAACAGCAAGCAGGTGCTTATATATAATCATACCTTTTGGGAACTGTCTCAGATCATTTGTCTGCCTCAAAAGATGTTCCTCACAGCTATTCATCTGAAAGACATAAAATGACTCAAATTGGCCACTTGGCTTTCATTTCTACCAGAAACAGTGTACGATTCAGGATTACTTTGTTGTTTACACATCTTAAGCAAGAGACACGAAAATGGCACTTTTATATGTCAGAAGTGGTTTCTTTTGTGTTAATGAGTAAAAAGTCCCAATATTATTTCACCCTTTTTTTGCAAAGGCTGTTAGGTGAATTTTATTTGTTTCATGAGACATGTTGGACTGAAAGGATATAAATGTGCTTTCCGGCCACTAACGCTTTTCAACTGACATCAGGCACTTTAACATACAGTGCATTACCAGCAAACAGACCCATGAAAGGAGAAGCCAATGAGCATTTAACACATACAGTGACATTTTCTAAAAATAAAAAAAACAGAAAATGTTAACTTTGTGGCATAATTTTAACATAGAGGAGCTCATCCTTTCCCTTAAACAACAAGTGAGGAAAAATTAAATATTTCTCTTCCAACTGTCTAGAAAAGAAATCTAACTAAAGAAATCTCACTTTCTTATACCAATTCTGGACTTACATCTAGGTGGTTTAAGTTCTTAAAATCAGTATTTCAAGCAACTTTTTTTTCCAGAGAATACCAGGCTAACCACTTTTGAATATTTCTAGAGCAATTCATGAAGAAGACCCCCCACAAATCCACAGCTGCTTCTCTTTTCACAACACAGTTTGGCTAGTTTTCTCCTGGTATATTAAAGATGTACAATATGGTTGAAGACTAGGACCTGATTGATGGTGTTTCCTGCTTTTTGCATAGTCAAAATGTAAAGGGAATGTAAGATCAGTGTATGATACTACCAGCAGGAGCGTAAGAGCTTTACAACTGCTTTGCAGTTTGTTTTGCACAAGCCAATGGTCACAGCACACCCTGGTAGACCATGTCCCCACAGTCCTCTGAACAGCCCACCCTACTACATCTCCTTCTTCAGATATTCAAACAGTAAAACGGTTTGCTACTGTAAAAAAAAATATATATAGGAACAAAATGGAAAGGATGTACGGTGTCCTCCTTCCAATGGATCATTTTTGCTGTCTTGTTTTTCGGATTTTTTTTTTGTTTTTTTTTTTTTTACATTTGTTCCTTTGCCCTTAATACCTTAATACCATTACCTCGCAGCAAAGAATCAAACTGCTGAAAGAAAAGCTTCCAGGACTTTTTTTCAAGTCTCCAGGAAAGGCTGAACGCTCATCAAGAAAATATCTTGGTTCCTTTATGACTTCTGTTTTTGCTTTGAGAACATAGCTTCATTTCAAAGACCACTTACAAAGCTATATCTGAAATCTCAGTGAAATATCTGGGATGGCCCTTCGACATCAATGAATTCCACGTGAGACCTAACAAGTACTATGTGCCTTGTTTTGAGCAAGCTGTACAATGGGCAAACCATTGATTTAACAAGACTTACATGATTAAGTATGGAATGATTCTAAACTGTTTAAAATCTGATGTAAATCTTTATTATATTAAATCAGTAATATTATTCTGGCAATTCAATGATTATTTTTTTTCCTTTGCAGATACGTGCAGTTGGAGGCAGATTTCACACTTTGAAAGTAGAAAGCTTTTGTAATAACAACTTTTCTCAGTGGAAGTAATTGCCTTTGGAAGGTGAGATATTCTTGTGTCTCTCCACAGATTAATTCTCTTGGATCTTATCTGCAGTGGCAAAAAATGGAACCTGTATCTCCTTTGCTGTAATTTAGGCATGCTCAAGCATTATTACCACTCTCTTTTCTAGCCCTTAAAGGATAGATTACCAGGTAGTAAGAAGATACTAACCCCATTTGCATCAGGTTTCACTCACTATTTTTTCTAGATGGAACACAGTAGCTTGTACTGAGCTTTTTGTTGGGTTAAAGCTTTCAGTACACAAGTTCACAACTGGGAGAAAGATATATACAGGTATCGGTTCCCCATTTTTTCTCCCAACTAAGACACCGAAATTCATTCATTCTTGTATGTAGCTTTTTTTCTACACACTGTTCTGTTCATTTTCATGGTCCAACCTGGGAAAGGAAATTTAACCTATTAATAACTATTTGTGGAATTCACAGTGGAATCTAATGTATTTGCGATGCTGTTGGGCTCCTTATCCCCAGGGACAGGTTTCCTCCTGCCCTCTCCAGACCCAGACCTCTGGCTGGCAGCAGAGTCAGCCTGCAATCAGCTGTAAGGAGGCGTTCTGAGAAACCCGGAGAAAGTCAATAAACAACCAGAATTGAACCCGCGCGCTAAGGAAACAGATAGCTCAGGGTAGTGCTGCAGCAATGGTGTCTGAGCATGGCAACCCAATTCCTCTTTATAATGGATGTCCAGAGGGGAAATAAAATGGATGCAGAGCAAGGCAGGAAAAGAGCAAAAAGTTCTCCAGAGACTTGGATGTCAAATGAATGTAAAAGCGAACATTCGCAGTACATCTTTCTTAACTGGAATTAAACTTATCTTTAAAATAATTCCCTAACTTGCACTGTGTTAAGAATGACTGATTGTCTTTATTTAGTATAATCTTGTAAGATATCTACTTAAAGCAGCTAATAATTAATTGCAGAAGTATACTATAATTAGCTTTTAATGAAAAGTACTTATAAAGATAAATATTTGTATACTCATTTTATCTATTGGAAGTTTTAGGAAGAGAAAGGCTCAGGCCAATAGCTGCAAGACCAGTCAATGATTCTTTAATTATAATTTTGGAGGGATCTGCATCACTTATTTTTAAAAAGTGAGCTGATCTGCTCCAGTCATGAATCTAGTCACATAGGTTCACTCTATGCTCATCTTTGTAAGTACCTCCAGAGCCAGGTTTGCCTGAACTAGGTTTTCTTTGTAGCTTTATTCTAGAGATTAAAGTGCGCTGCATAGTAAGAATCGATATATAAGACACCTTTCATGGGAAGTGGACTTGCTAGAACATTTACTAGAAATCAGTGTTTGGGCTAGTAGAAATCTGCCCTTCACAGCTAAATTTGAGGAAAGGACTGTGCGAATGCATTGCAAATGCTTTAGGAATCATGCTGACGAAGCAGTTCCCCATAAGCAACTTGCCTAAAGCCACAGCAAAGGCCTAGTGGCCTTGAATGTGCGAAAAAGGAACAGGTATTAAAAGCTGGAAAGTGTGTTTGCCGTTTCACCTGGTAGTAATTGTGCCAAATCAAGCTGATGAGCCTGGTTTTGGATCTCGTAATTTAAAAAAGGACATAAGAAATTTGATCAATGGAAAATACAGAAATTTAAATCTGATTGATTAGTTTATCCAGAGGAGACCAAGATAAGCTTTGATTTGATGGTATGCATGCCACTGTGAAGAGAAAATAGTCACAGCTAAAGAGCTTTCTAATCTACTGGAGAAAGGCACTGTAAGAACTACCAGCTAGAAGTTAAATCTGCAGAGACTCAACTAGAAGGAAAGCACACAGGTGCTCAGCACACAGTGGAAGAAACTGCTGAAGGAAGTGCTGAATTTTTAATTTCTTGAAGCTTTCATATCAAAACTGACTGCCTGTCTGGAGTTGCCTGACTTGAAATCACATCCTTGTGCTCAATAAAGGCATGCCTAGATGTGATGCTTGATCAAGGATCTCATACTAAATAACCTAGTGGTCCTTGTTGACTTTAAAATCTAGCAATCTATTTCTTTTACAGGCTGAGGGGAGAAGAAAGAGATAAAAGTTATTTCCATATTTTCATTTCTGGAAGGTGCTCAGAGAACTGTGATGCTGAGGTACATATATAGATGGATGGACAGATGAGAACTGATGACTTCTTACCTTGAAAAGAAAATTTTCGTACTTGCAATATAATAAAAGAAACATCAAAATAAAACCAATTAATTTTTCCTTTAATTATCACAGTTTCTACAGCTGTTGAGCAAATTATAGCTTCTTTAATATGCCAATTTTGAAAGTACTTCACATTATAACCAGCAGATAACAAGGGAATAAGAGTAATTGGAATTAAATTTATACAGTGGAGAATTCTCAGTTTTAATGTTGTCTAAATGGGTTTTAACATATTGAAACTGCCAGAAACTCACATGTGAATAAAAGCTGTTAAAGGAAAAGAAGAGGAAAGAAAAGTAGGATATAAAGTAAATACAGCTCCAGAAAACTTTTGGAGTAAAATAGTGGTATGCAACTCACAGCTCCCATGAATTTCCACTACCATTGATCAGCGTTCGGTTAACATTAGTTACGTGCCAACACTGATAAAGAATAGATAAGTCTCACAAAACACGATTCTCCTGGATGACAGGTTATTTTCTTTCATGACATTAATCCTTTATTTCTCATGAGATTAGAAACTTCAGATGAAGCTCAGAGGAGAGGGGAGAACAAAGATTCTCTCGGAGAACAATGTTGTATTTTGATGCTAGTACTTGTTCCAGGCCAGCGCCAGTCATGCTTAAAGAGCTTTGCTGTGCAAAGCTCTTGCACATGGAAAGGGACCTCACACAGTTGATCTTACAGCTGAAATAACCCAGACAGAAGATAGGCAGCAAATAAAGCAGAGGCTGAGGTGACTTGCTTGAATAACCTTCAAGAGTAGGATTGAATTCAGGGCCTGGGACTCTGAGCACAGTGCTGTTTGCTCTCCCCAGCCATGAGGACTAGGATGTAAATTACCACTGAAGTCTAAGGTAAATCCCAAGAGCACAGCCTCTGCTAGACCTACACCACCTTCCTGCTGAGACACCTAGGGTATCCGGAGCCAATCAGCCATCCAGCACATAGGACAAGCAGGTTTTCATGCTCTTGTCCTTTCTAGTTCTTTGCACACCGAAGGAAGCTTTATCTTGGGAGTGCATAAATCTCGGGCAAATCCTAGCTGTATGAATATCAGTGGAAAACCTTCTGTTGACTTTGGTGGGAACAGGATTTTGCCTCTCAGGCTTATGGAAAAGAAACTACGCAAAGGTGGCTTTGACACTGGGGCTTTTCAATGGCAACAATAGTAAAGGAACATTTTGCTGGGCCATCAAAGATACTAACTTCTAGGGTTTGGACAAAAATAAAGGATAGAAACAGTCTTCCTCTGCATCTGTATTACCATTTGATTTCCGTTCTGGGGTGGAAGAAGCAAATTTGGAAGCAATCTTCTGTTTGCTCCTCATTTTCTACACTTGTAACCACATTGTAGAGTGGTTTTGGAGGACACGAGTTTGATGCGTTACGGATGAAACGAAACGAAAAGATGGGCTCTGGGAGGGCAGTGCATGTGCTCTAAGTACTAATAGATGCTCGGTCCACAGGGCTAGAGTAGAACTACTCCAAAATAAACCACGGTCAAAAATGTTTGTAGGTGCTGCTCCTCAGCATCAAAGCTTTTGCTCTGCAGATTTGGTCCTGTTGTATCACATTTCTTGCTAATATAGGCATAGGTATATTTTTAGCAGTTATATGTCCAGGTTAGCACCAGATTGGTACTGGCCTTTACACACGTTCCGTTTGGATGTGACCTAAAAAATTTAAATCAGTCCCCACCATTATAAGTTTTGTACGTGAGGTGGTGTTTGAGCTATATGTGCATGGGTATAAGATTGCCTTTATTCACATTGCAACGCACATTGATTCCACAGATCTTCTGGATATCCTGGAGGTCAGACCCTCTCTAACCTTACGGCTCCCATAGTTCTTAAAGCAAGTTATCCCAAAATCATTGAAATAATTGAAATAGGGCAGAAAGATTGCCAGGTCTTGTTTTTTTTCCCGGGCCAAGACCAACAAAGGAGAGCAGCGCCTTAGTCCACAGTGGGTGTTAGCTACCCAAGGAACTGCTTGTGCCTGGCTATACCCATGCTGTGCAGAGCACACAGGATTCATCATGTCTGTAGGCTGGCCCAAGGCAAAACTGTCATGGATTACCAGAAAAAAATTCCACTGATACTAAATCATGGTATTACCTGAGGCAGTAATGAAAAGAACTTTACTTTCATGCGCTTTCATTTGAATCTTGGCTCCCATAAGAATGCACTGAAACTAGATGTTACCTTGTCACCAGATCATGGCCATGATTTTCCCAACCAAAAGACCTTCACATCTCGCTCCTTATATTGACGGGGAAATAGAATTCTGTTGCTATTAGTTTCAGTATTTAAAATTCTGTTACAAATACAGAAACCTAAGTCCCTGTATAGATAGTAATTCATATGTGGGAATAATATAGATGATTAATACTTAGCTGAAGTATTAATAAGAATCTAATAATGGCTGAATCAATCTGCACTGCTAGTTTCTGTGTCCATTTCATCTCTAATTTACAGTCAATAAGATATCTGAATGGCACAAAAGTGCTCCACTTAAGCGACATGATTTCTAGATAGCTGTCGGATATCAAGGTAAAGATGACAATGCCGCCTGGAAGGCCCAGAACACAACGTTCTCTAGAGAGTAGTGAAAAGATGATTTTATGACATTATATTCCGACACTGTGTGAATCACTTTTAATGAAAGATATACTTACTTTCTTTTGCTGTGATGAATCTGAAAATATTTAACCCCCCAGGCTTGAAGGAAAAAAAAAAAAAAGGTGCCATTTTAATGGAGTAAAAATGTGCTACATCTTTCTGTTGAACATGAGTTTGAGAATTAAAAGTAGGTAAAAATACTTTTGTTCCCGTATTTTTTTCACAGCAACTGAATAAAAGGAAACTATATAGTTCATCTTTCTATCAATAGCTGGGATCTGCCTATAAATTCCTATTGCATATGGAACCTTACTCAGATTTTTAAAGAAGGAAAGGATTCCCCTTCCTAAGCCATTCCAGCTTCCAAAGGGCCAGATAAATATTTGTCAGAATTATGAGTTAATTAAAATCATCTTAGAGCCATATACTGTAAAGGATCAAAGCACTTCTATACATATAGGGACAAAGAATGTCCAGGAGTCTTTTAAATCCACTTGTGAAATGCAGCTGTTTCTGGGGTGAAATGTACCAACTAATTAATAATAAAAGTACACAATAGCTTGAAACAGCAGGTGAATAAAACTTCCTGTCTCAGCTGTGGCATAAGCAGACAAAATGCAATTGTCCTGTTGGAATTTGAGAGTGACCTTATAATTAACACAATTTTTTTCCTAAAGAAAATAGTGGGATCTACATGCTACAGAGGAAACTAGAAATACCTTAAAGAGACTTGCTACATAAGGGATTTGGTTTATTTTTATTGAAATAAACCAAAGTATCCTTTTCTCACTAGGGAGAAAGACAGGTTGACCAACAACTTGAGTATTCACTCCTAACACCTTAATTTCTAAATTTGTCTTACTAATATCATCCTATGGGCTCTGTAATCATATTCTTATGGATATTTACACATTTCTCTCAAGCAAGAACCAGCCAAAATGACACCCTACCTGTTCTTTCTGCTGATAATACTGCCTGTTACCTTTATTTTCCATGGTGGACTATTTCCAAGTTTTGTATGTTCTTGAGAGAAAACAGATGAAGCTGATTATGTCTATTCATTTAATGTGGTTTGTGGTTTCTTCAGTGTTTGGTTTTGCTTTTTTTAGTGTAATAACTGATATGATACTCTCCATCTTTTCATTCGTTCCACATCTGTTTGAAGAGTTTTGCCTAACCTATGCAGCAAGGGTTGTTTTTTCCCTCTGCTGAGCTGTTTTCTGCCCTGGCTTCACAATATGTTCAAATTATGATGAATCCAATTTGTATTATAACCATCATCATTATTGTGATTATTTGCTGAAATGAAGGACAACCAAGTTTTCCCAGAAGCTTACACATTATATTAACCCCCCAAAAAAAAACAACCCACGGTGTGACGCTGCAGATAGGAAGAGGTGGAAAGATAAATTCTTCCATGCTACCGATGTGATAAGAAGCCTCTTTAGTTTCTGAGTTATGACTCCTCTTTCTGCAAATATCAAAGGATAATCTACAAGTTTTGTGTGTTGTTTGAAAGCTGCTGTTGCTTCAAATGCACTCTGCAGTTATGGCTCTGTAAGTAGTTGACTTCACTATAAGCATCATATGTATTAATGGAAACACCATTTATTAAGATTTTGCAGTCCTTAATGTTAATTACTGCAATTAATGAATGGAACTGCAAGTAGAGTTCAACTAAGGGTTTCCTAAACTATTAATGGGGCCTCATTAATAATGCTCATGACTGTCTAATGGGAATTATTTAACAGCCATGAGACTTATTATGTGCAGGACCTCAGTTTGAACTTTCAGGACTCCTCTCCAGATAAATTAATGATGTCCCACAAACTCCTAGGACAACCTCTTCAGTTGTTTTTTGGAAGAAAGACAATTTTAAAGCCACCTTTGCACCCAACAAAATCAAAATGAAGTTTTATAACTCTGAATACATCATGTAAAAATCTTCCAGGTGGGAAAATTTACATTAGTTTTCTCTCTGTAATACAGAATCCCACTACCTGGAGGACAAAGACTGGCTTAACACTAAATCTAAGCTTCAAGAACAAAACTGCTGAAATCTTTTAGATCACTATATCCTCAGAGATGTTTCACAGCAATAAGGTAAATTTTGCCTCATCCTTTCAGCTAATAATGTTCCTATAACTTTGACTTCTTGAAGAGCTATCCCACCATAAAACTGTATTTGTTTTTAAAAGCTCTGTGCCTGGTCCACCATACAGTAACATAGGCATCTTAAATGCACATCTGCAAAAACTGATGCACATACCTGCCTTCAGACTTGTCAGTGGATCCTTGCCTTTGAATTATTTGTTCTATTAAAGCTAAGCCTGTGTTTAGGTGTCTGCAGTTTTGGGTCCCTAACCAAACAAGTGGTACTGCCAAGGGCACTTTGGCTATTTCCCTGATTTCTCTGTGAAAATGGGATCCGTCAATTTGATGCACTCCCTGCTCACAGCTCCCCATGAAAGTGGCTCAAGCTACCACTCATCTCATGCTTTCTCTCAGGAGACTCTCTTCTACTGTACCCACAGAAATACCAACCTTAGGAGAACAACCTGGTGTGCTGGGCACTTAGGCTTTATGGCAGCTTTTTGGCCAGACCACAACGACCATTACCACAAGCTTCCTCAAACTTGCCCCTACACCAGCCGTTCTTCCCCATTTTAACCTCAAAATAATGTTTTTCTTTCAAAACTATCCTTTCTTAAAACTGCAACTTCATCTATCTGGCTCCATATTTTATTTCCTCTAAGCTCTCAGTCTGGTATCCATACAGTAATTGGAAGAAAAAACAGAATTCCTGTCATACAAGGGTACCAATATTTCAATAAAGCTTAGGAGTTTGTGAATTTTAATAAAATCTGAAATTTCCCATGTTTTTCTCAGAACTATATCTACCCAGAAATCATTTCAGTGTCACCAATGTTGTTTGCTTAGGAGCCACGTTTATCTGCTTTAGGATCTCTTATGTTACGAAAGTGAAAATAATAAGGTGGAAATAGTCTATTTCAATAATTTTTCAAGTAAATCTGACAGGATCAGTACATTTCCATGCAAAATTTTGGTATTTGATTTCAAAATTTGCTATTTATTTACTCAACTGATATTTTTTTAATGGAAAGTCTGGAAGATGTATTGCTCTAAACAAGTTGAGGTTAAAGGAAGCTGTGCTCAAACACAATGAAGTTTACTCTGTGAGATGTAACCAGCGCTTGCCTTTGCTGACATTTCACGATGGACACATGACCAGGGTGGACCACTACCCAGGGTGGCATTAGTGTTCTTGGCTTTTAGTGCGTGGTCTCTTTGAATAACTGAAATAAGCACTGCTCATAGATGCCTGATCCATGAGTAACAGGAAGAATCTATTCAGAGTAGGTCCTGGCTGTATGAAATGCTGACACTGAGCTGATATGACAAACCAAGTACTTCTCTCACATTTCTGTGTGTTTATCTGCACTGAGCTGTGCCATGCTGTAAGTCACGCCAGGTGAAGAATGCAAAGATTTCCCAAATGTGGTGGCAGCGATGAGATAGAACAGATGTGGTGCCTTTGTTGCCTGCAATGCACATATAAATACACTAGCAACCGGCTAGCAATTCTCACCAGAATTATAGAAGAAAATAAACTACATCATAATATAGCAGAAGAAAAGGGTAATATAATCTAAGAATGAATAGGTGAACAGACCCTGGGGTTTAATGAGTTAAGTTACTTGAGTTAGTACAGCAAATATCCAATGAATTTATGATATACAGAAAATTCATTCAGGGTGCATTTACCCCTCTGCCTGTTCATTTTTTCTGCACCTGCAGAAGTACTTGTTTAAAACAAGTAACTTTGGTGTCTTTGCAATGAATGGTTGTCTGCAGGATCTCCTATCAGCAACATTCACCAGTATTTTTTAGTCGCAAGCCAGGAAGCTTCTGAGGACTATGAGTATACTAAGATTCACAAAAGAAGGGTCTTTTGATTACAGCAGTGAGTGACCACAGGATAAACAATTGACTTTATTTTCATCACTACGAAAGGAAGGATGGGTCTCTGGGACCACGCAGGGAAAGAACCAGCTGGGCTGACTTACCTGTTGCTCCGTGTACAGGATCAGTGTTTCCAACACCAAGATGGAACCTACAAATTCTCTGCTGCTCAAAGACAACAAAGGACATTGAACTTCTCTGAAGTCAGTAGTTACCATCTTGGGTTTTTTCTTACTTAGGCTAATTTTTTTTACATTCTGGGAACTTATGAATATGCAAATTTAGATGCCTAATTTTAGGCATTTCTTTAAATGTATGGGCTAAATTTATAGATACGTCCCCCATATTGAGACAGACTGTAGATAGTAATAGGCACGAATGAAAATCTTTGCCAAGTGTTTGGGAAAAGTGGAAGATGAGCTGGTGGCACACAAGAATAGGATCTCTTCAGTGGCATTAATTCCAATGCAACAGCTCAAGCTTACATGGGGCTGAAGTTCCCATGGATCAGTCATGCTGACTATCTTTTAAAACCAGAGCCAGGTACACTGTAGCTTTGTAAACAGGTAAAACTGGTATGAAGAGCAGATGTAGAGTACAGTCTATCATGTAATGCCCAGCAGGCACTAAATACTCAGGGGGACTAGCTGAAAATCAATTATCTTCAAACAGCATAGCAAAAACCTCCTCTGTTCTCCCTTACCAGCATCAAGTCCATTTAAATAACAACATCTCAAAGCAGAAAAGCAAAGTAAAGCCTCATGAAAATCTGTTTCAGCAAGGACTGCATCACCCCAATCCTTTTGCTTTGCCTCTTCAAGGAACTCTTTCTCCCTGATGTGGAGACGAAGAATTAATCATCCTGTTACATAAAATGCATACTCCATGGGGAAGAGGCATAAAGCATGCAATAGAGGGATGGATTTTTTGTAGAGTAAGGTCACCCTCAGGGGGTGAGAGCATAGGGAAAATTGCTCACTGAGTGATTACCATTTCTGGATCCTCTGGAGAATTGCAGGCTTGATACCATCTGAAAGAGCCTATGATTTTCAATTAACTCTTTGCTCCTGTAGATTGGTAATTACCTCAGTATATGTTGGGGTGCTGGTCTGCGCTAACCTCAGCAGGGAGCTGAGGAATTGGAAATGGTCTCATTTACCTAGTGTTCGATGGCTGCCACAGGTGTGAAGCCCAAGCAGGGCTCTCCTGAATTGCTTGTCAAGAGCAGGAGCACTCTCATATTTTGAGGAAGACCTCTACTGTCATGCTGGGAAGAGAAATAGGTAGAGAGTGAGCCCCGTGCTCATAGTCTTCTTGTCTGTTTCTAGCTAGGTCTGAAAATGCCTAGCAGTGTCCTGCTGACTGGGTGATGCTTGCAGCTTGAAACCAGCCTGGGGTTGCACTGCGCACGGGGATTTAGGTCATGGAGGCAAGAGCTATGTAAATTTGGTATCTGCCAAGGCAGCAGGTACCGTCGAGGAAACTAAGATATTAAGAGGACGCAAAATGAAAGACAAGATTTTTGAGGGAAGAAAGGGAATGGAAAAGAGGATCTTTTCAGGTGTATCAGTTTAGAAAGGCTTTCACTGTGTTTTAATTACTGCAAGCTAAATTTCTGAGAGCCTGCAGGAGCTTGTTAGACACATACTGTAGTTTTAATTAAGTAATTAGGGAGTTTGATGAGGAAGGCAAGGATTTTAGAATTTAAAGTATTCTGGAGAGTGTATAGGCAGGGGAGTCTTTTTCTCAGGTGTCTCTGTATTTTATAATGATTAACCTTGAGTGAAATGTTATGGGAAGGACTTAGAGCTTTTATTCATGAGTCACAAGCATAAAACCTGACCTGAAAGCTCTTTGAAAAAACTCTCCAGGAAGAGAACTTTGTCGGTGTGAAGCCTGTAGGACTTAGGTCAAAATGTGTGTTCAGGGATCAGGTAAGGTTCAGCAGAGCAACATTTATCTCTTGAAAGGGTAGACTTAATGAGCAATATCCATAGAAATAATCACAACTTCTGTGTAACAGTGTGTTGAAGAGATACTGCAGTTGCTGTTATTTTTTGTGTGACATTAAGTTTCAGATTGCTCATGGAAAAGTCCTGAAAGAAATTAAAATATAGGATGAGAAAATTAAGAATACAGCTATCCTCATGACTCTGTCACTTCTCTCATTTATTGTGTGAATTTAGGATCTTCTGAGCGTGAAGTCACTGGGATTTTCGTATGAAGGAAAAGGGAACAGCTCTCTCTTTGAGGCAGCTGTTGGATCTGGTTATGGAGATGGGAATCTCAGGGTTCCCAGGTTAGCACTAATGTAGAATATGCCTGTAGAAGTCATAATGTCATGTTCCCATAATTAAGATGTATGGCTGCAAAACACATGCTTGTGAGCATGCTTCTTGTTGAGGTCCCAAAGTGAGCATCTGACCCCAGACAAGGCAGGACTCTGCGATGTGTCTTTGCAAAATAGTCTGTGCAAAAAAATATTTGTCTTTGTCCTCACAAGGTCTTCTAGGGCTAGGGAAACTGCAGCTTTTTGAGGTACAAAGAGAAATTCCATTATGAATAGCACAAACTACCTAAAAATCTCTTCAAAAATCATATCTACTCAAACATGTGAATACCGTATAAACAATATAATCTCTGTGCTGATAGCATGTATTTAGTAGCAATCTGGTTTTGTATTTATTAATATTTTGCTCAGTGGGGCACAAAGACACATATAATCTTGAAATACCATCTGCATTGTCTTATTTTGTGGCACATTTCACCTCAAAGTTTACTGCATTCAGTTCATCTTGAGTAGAAGGTCTAATCCATCAGTTAGTGCCATCTCATTATAGTTTCATCAGGTGCACCTAATGACTATGGATACCTAATACAAGTTTGTAGATTATTTTAAAATGTGGCTCAATGCACTTGGAAAGCATGAACAGCTCTCATATCTGAAAAGACTAAGAAGAAGGAAGAAGGAAACAGGAGCTAAAAAAAAGCAAGCAATTAGAAAGAATAACTCCATCGCTGATGGAAGTGAGTATTTTTAAACTACAGTTTAAGTAAATACTTTAATGATTAAATATTTACAGGCTTTTTATGAATGACTGAATATTTTCTGTTACAAATATGAAATTACATGGTAATTATAATTATGTTTATTTATATCTACCTATATATTATCGATTTTATCTACGGATCTATGTTTATATATACTGTATAGACAAACAGACATATGTGGATATAAATGTGTGCATACTTAAAATGTGTAAATACATGTGAATTGCCTTTTTCATCGCTAAATACAGCCAATTCTATGCTGGAATTAATTTTCTATTATAGCTTAAAGGCATTCAGAAAGAAAGAGAAATTCACTATCCAGTCAAGGAAAAGGCAGAATGTTATAGAGAAATAAGACACACTTCTATGGTCTGAAATGCACTGCAGAAATGTCAATGTAGTCACAACTGCCCTGACGCAGTCCTTGTTTCTTGGTTTCATCAGAGTTTATAATTCTGCAGGAGTAAAATTTATCTCTGTATTGCGGATTTTGCCAGTTGGTCTAGGCTGGATGTTGAATCAAACTAAAAAAAGTGGAACTGCTAGGAGGGTGGTGGTCACTTTTTCTTTGCACTTAGATGTGACCCCCCTGCTATCCAGCTAGTTGGATTTTTTCTTTCCATTTGTTTGGTTTTTTGCTTTCTGGTTGCAGTCTCATGAAGACATGAACTGTGTCTCCATCTAAGTTTGGAAAATGATTAGCACTTCTGTATCTTAGCATAAATATGTATGTCTGACTTCTACTCCAAACTCTGTAGCTTGAGACCAGAGCAGATTACCCAGAAAAGCTATGGAGTCTCCATCCATGAAGGTTTGCAAGGATGAGCTAGCCAAGGGCATGGCCATCCTGCTGTCATGCTGGTGAGAGACATGCTCAGAGCAGAAAGGTGGCGTCCAGAGAGACGTCCAGAGTGGTCCCTTCCAAGCAGTTTCTATGAATCTATAAATATGTCTGACTCGTGCTACAAACACCCCAAGTTCTGAAAAAATAAAACCACCCAAAACTTGTTAAAACATTGTAGTAATTTCAATCAGAGAATTTTGAATGTTTTCAACTCTTGTTAATTTGTTCCTGAGCTTTGAAGTGTTTGAAAACCCTGAAAATAAATGTCTGACTCACAGAAGACATTTTCTATGAAAAACTACCAAATTTACAAACCTTTTTTTGAAACTAGGAATTTTAGACCAAAATGAAAGTAGATGCTGTGATAATTTAGAATGAATGTCAGTATTATGCCAGATTGCAACACAAAGTGAATAAACGTGGGATGATGGCAGCAGAACCACAGCATAATTAACTCAGTTTAGGATTTTTAGGGTTTTGCACCAGTAACTCTAGCGGGAGACAGACAGCTCTGCTTTTTGGCCATGTCAGTATGCAACCGGCACTGAAGAGATCAGCAATAACCAGTGAACTGAATCAAAGAGTCTTTCCATGCACACACTTGCTAATCTGAAGCAGGAGGTGTTTGGCTCCACACCTATGGAGGCTGGGGCGACCTCCTGGTAACTTTCAGCAGGGAACGGCCAACTTTCTCATTCCCTTTGTTCTGCAGCATAAACCTGTAGCAATTGTTTAGAAAATGGATGTGAATATCTCCGTGTTGGGAAGAGCTAAAAGAACATTGATCTGAGTCTTTATTCCAGCCTTTGGATATGCAACATTACTTCTTGCAAAGAATGTCCTGAAAAGAGAGCTCAGAACATTTCCAAAGACTACTTTTATATGAGCAAAACCATTGCTCTGTAACAAACTCTGACACAACCTAGAGCAGTGACATTAATGTTAAAGTTTTTTTCTTTAGCAAAGACGCTTATTCTAAAAATGGTGGAAAAATTAATTTTTGAGTGGGATATCATACTGCATCCTGTAAGTCTTCTTACAATCTTTACCATTTGATAAATGTATTAAAAAAAAAAAAAGTCGTCTATTCAGGTCAATGGTATGTTTTCCTAAGTAGAAAGTCAGAAGGACGCTTGATGAAAGACATTTGAAAGAACTTTATCTCTAAAAGTGTTGGTGTTACTGCGAATCCTCAGGATAGGGCTTCAGATGCCTTAACTTAGAAGACGTGTGGTAATACTCATGTGCTGTACTGCAAGAAACTTAGCACTGTAACTATGACTACCGACTTACAGAGAATCGGAGGAAGAAGGAATATGTTTGTATGTAAAAGTGGAATAATGTGGTTTATTTTCATTACTTTGGCGTAACTATAGAACTCACCCAGCTTGCTGAAGCCTCTGTAGTCTGCCAAGTTCATAATGTACAGTATCACAGCAAATTTGCTCATAACTCGCTCAAAGCTCAGCTCGGTATTACTTGACTGACCGCACTTCGTTTGTTGCAAAATCCTTCTATTTGTTTAGGTGGTTTTTTTGGTGGTTTTTTTTTTAAGAAATGGAACTTTGAACGATGGTTTGGTGGCAGATTTATGTGTCTCCCAGGGCCACGAGTTGCATGGGTGTAAGCGAGGGCAGAGTTTGGCTCTAAATGACTAAAATGCTACGCTTCCTTGGCTGTGAGATGATGAGGGAGTGCATAAAAATAACACAGAGCACAAAAGCTTCAAAAGTAGCAGAAAGAGGGGGCCGAGCCAACCTAGCGTGCCGCCTCCTTCCCAAGGGGCCTGCGGAAAGGTTTCTGCGCCTTCAGCTGGTTCTGCTTAGCAGGACTACGCAGGCTGACTCAGAGGTATGGGCGGAAGGCTAGGGAGATGCCATGCTCAGAAGCCAACAGGCGTGCCCTTGTTGATTAAACAGGCTGCACAGACACCTTGAATGAAGAAGGGTGGGATGGACCATGAACGTAGGTGCAGGACTGCTGGTGTGGTGGTCCCAGCTCCTCCCTCACCGCCTTTCCAAAGGCAGAACTCCTGTTGTGTCCATGATTGCTGCAGTTTTCCTGCAGCATGGCAAGCGGAGCTTCTGCATTGTTGATGAGTTGCACCCTTTATAATACATTGCCACAGCAGCGATGAGATGCCCTCCCTGAACAGTCCAGTGTCTGCACTGCCTGGTTTCTGTTTTCCTTCATTATATCCATCGAATTTTTCAGAACATGCCATTTTTAGGTAAACCGAAAATGGAAAAAAAAAAAAAACAAACAAACAAAAAAAAACAAGTTAGGCTCAATATAGAAGAGAGGCAGTTTAATGAGAGAGAAAAGCTAACACTGCAGTTCTTAAAGCACAAGGGAAATTTAAGCATGGAGTACTAGAAATGAGATTGCAGCCTTTGTTCTTAATACATGTTGCTTCTAACAATTCCATTTGTTCCGCTGTTCTTCAGTGCCAGGGCTAAGCAAATAGTTTGCAATAAATAATTTAGCCTTTGAATTTAACCTTCATTCCTGATCATGGAGTCCACCTGTGCTGATTGCAGTGGTTTCAAACTTCTTTGTAATTCAAGTTCATGCAACTTTTAGGGGTGAAGGGAAGGAGAAGATATTTACTATCGTGATGTGCCAATGTGATATGACACTCCCAACGGATCACAAGGTATTGCATGTCCCCCCTGATCTGATGATGGCTGTGGTGGGACAGAGGTGAGGGGGCAAAGTGAAAGCTGCCATTTTGAGGCAAAACATGAACTTCTCCTTTTCAAAAGACTAACATCTTGGTATTTTTTGTGTGGGCTTTTTAAAATGGAGTCACTATTGGAACAGGCAAGACTATTTCTGTCTGAAGCATTAATTCTAGATACTTAATCCAGGCTTGCATCTAAAGGGGACACTGCTTGAGACGGTGCTCTGAGGCCTCTTCCAAGTTTTTGTCAGAAGGAGTGACAGACATTCAGCTAAGAAAATGCCCCAAAAAGAGTTTCTCATCCTGCAGCTCGAAGAACCCAGGAGTAAGCTGAGAGGATTACTGCCGAGCTGCTTTTCCACCACGAAGAGTGAGAGCGAAGTGCAAGTTGTACATGCTTGACATCATAAAACACTACTATGGCAACAACTCGCTGTTTATCTCCTTAAGCATCAATTCGTAGGGGGGGAAAAAATATGAGAAACCAAATTCTCTTATATTTATCTGCTCTTCCTTCAGTGGGTAGTTTTTGTGTCAAATAAACCTCTAAGTTTTCAAAATTAAAAAAGGGAAGGTTTGGAACTGCCAAATTATGGAATCAGTCTTTCTCTGGTGATTACATTAGAAAGAATAATGCCTGAAAGTCGCTTTGCTGGAAGATTACAAAGTTTCGGAAGATCAGAACAGTGCACAGAAACCTGATGTATCTTTCTTACAGCTTGGAGATGGGAAACAATAGTATTTAGGATGGTTTTGGCAGTGTTCTTCAGAAGAAAACAACAACAATAAAAAGATATTTTAAATCCTACATGCACACGGGAAAAAGCACTAGAGTAAAACAGTAATAAAATGTTAACAATCCAAAAAGCAATGAGAGGGATAACAACAATTTAACTGATCTCTCAGCTTGTAAAAAATCTGCAAGTTTTTAATCATTAAGCGCTTAGGAATTCCAACAGGCACACTATTTCTTACAGGCATCCAGAAGCAATCTCTCTTTAGCCCCAGTGACAGATAGGTATCACATTTTTCTGGACAGCAAGGATTAAAATCACAGAAACAAGGGTCTTGATATTCTGTTATTTTGAAAAATCTGAACTTGGCTGCCAAAAGGTATTAAAAATTCCATTTATTTTTTTTTTTTTAAAAAAAAGTACCTATACCCCTAACAAAAGAGCGAATCCTTTTTTTAGAGGTATGACTTAGCATCTTAAGCTACATAACTGTTTTTGTTGTTAATCTATCTTTATCTCCTTTACTGTTTTCCTTATAAAAAGATGTGATCTCCTTTATTAATTGCTATCTGAAGTTTTCTCTTTATTTATTTCTGTCTTTGAGAACATCCAATTCATTTTCCATGAAAACTGGATGATAGAAAAAAGAAAACAACAAACACCCTCACGTTTTAATGCAGAGATACTGGCATATGTAGAAGTAAATGCCAAGTGCTACACGCAGTTTGAGGATAATCCTTTTGTGTACTACATGAACTTGTGAAATCATTATCCCAACAATTAACCAGCATGATTAATGAGTCAGGGGAAAAAAAGTGTAGTTGCCGCTATTCTGTTGGTGCAGAATCTAAATGTCCCCTGACTTCATCTATTTTACTTTACATCTTGCTTGAGTGTCTTCAGTCTTTTAGAAAGAGAGGCTGCCGTGATTCTTGGCCCAGCTATTTTTGTCTGTAGCAAATGTTAGATTGATGTTGTCACGCTGTCCCAGCTACCATTCTCTTTTTCTTTCCAATGAATGCACCAGGGTCTTATTAAATAAATCAAAATTTTAAAAAAGAGAGAGAGGGAACGAGAGAGAGAGGCACAAATCAAATGAAAGCCGAGTGGGCTCTGTTTGCAGGCTGTGGCCTTGCTCCCACTGGGCCCACGCAGCACGTGCCCTTTTATCTTAGTGCCTTTAAGCTATGGTGGTCTGTTCAACCTTCTGGGGCTACATATGTCTCTGGGCCAGGGTAATTGTTCTCAACAGCATGAGCTTAACTTTATCATCCCTCCTGCTTCTCGACTTACTGTAAATTAAATAGTGGCTCCACAAAAAAAAATGAAGCTGGGAAGTTTCAGCAGCTTTTTAAGACTATTTTTTTAAAAAACATAACTTGTTATTTTATGGGTACTGTGGAACATATTTCTAGTTACTGTGTGATGAGATGGAACTAATTTAAAATTTTATATTTTTTTTTTTAAACTCTGGGGCAAAAAACAATCAGAAAGACATTAGATTAATGAGAAAGAAGGCTAGACATGGGCATGGAATATATGCATGGAAAACATGCAGGAAGCCAAATTCCCATTCAGAGTTTGCCAAATTACCCACGACTTCTCTTTCAAAGCCCTCCTAATAACTCCCCATTGTATGCAAAGCCCATAAGAACAAAGTTAGTAACAGTGTATGAGTATCAATTATACATTACAGATGTAAATCTTACAGGCCCCTTCTACTCTGTAGGAAAGGGGATCATGCATTTGTGCCATGCAGCCCAGAATGCCCTGAAAACACAGAGCAAATAACAAAGAATAGTAACAACGGGCAAAAAAGGTCTTCCATTCATTGAGTCCCATTTTAACTACTCAGCCTACAACTCAGGCAGAGCAAAGTTTTCACTGGTGGTGTCATCCTGATCTGTACCACAAATGTTCTTTAATTCCTTAAAACCCCCTGAATTTCTTGTTCTTTAGATGTGTATCATCATCATCATTTCATCTGAAAAGAAAAACCTCTCTGCCTTGATCCTAGAGCCCTTCCAAGCACCTATTTCAGTTTAAATGAGCTTTTTTGTACATGGACCTATGTTTAGTCAGATGAGGTTTTACCAGAACCTTTTATGATGACATCCATATTCTTCTGTCTTTACTGGAAATACCTGCTTTGAATTATTTGTTTTATTTTTTGTAAACACCAGAAGGAAATCTTTTTTCAGAAGAACATAAAGAATGGAAATCACTAAGCCATAATTTTTATGTTCTCTCTTGGAAACTGTCCAAACTGGGATTTAAGTCAAACCAGCTAACATCATGTGAGGTTTTAGCTCCATCAGCTAGGCAACTTCAATTTTCATTGTGTGCATTAGCATACTGCTGTCTGCAGGAATAACAGTTCTGCTGCTGCTTAAGGTTTCAGGTCTTCCTTGCAGAAGGATCATGATCTCTCATAAAGAGTTTGTATTTTCTTTATTTCTGATCGTTGTTTTCCTTAATCTACAATAAAAAACGACTTAGTCTGAAAAAACACAGTTTACTTCTTCTGAAGGAGACATATTGTGATGCACAGCTATACTGCACCGTAGCAAGGTTCTTCACTGAACTACCTTTCTTTCTTGGTCGTACCCTGGGTCCCGTGCTAGGCTGCAGAGGGCCCATATGGAATTGAGACAAACGTTTAAGAGGCGTCTCTCTCTGTTTCTTTGGTCTCAGAATTATCAGAAAGTCAGCGTGTCCTTTTCAGTCTTTTTACACCAGGGACATGAGGTTAGGCTCAGAAGGGAGATTTACCAATGGATCTCAAAGGCTTTATGAGATTCTTACCCAGGTTGCAAAGCCCTTAAGGCCAATTCACAATTTCTCCCCAGGTCTTAAAAAGGGCTGTGTCGGGCTAAACACATCCCTTACAACTCATAAATAGTGTTGCATAAAACCAAAAATAGTTCTGCTCACAGAGTGAAAATGTCTTCTGGAGGTGCAGCTTCTAATTTTAAGTGATGGCTGCTGACTACCTTCCCCTTCCTGTCAAGTTGTAATTTCTTTATTGACGAATAAATACTAGAAGTTCATTATCAACTCTTCACCAGCCTTGCTGTTCTGGTGTTAGTAAAGACAATGTGTTTCATTACCAGGTTTGTAGTCGAAGCAGTAAAAAATCTGGTTCACTGATTCACAACTCTCTTAATGGCATTCACTGTAGAAATCTGCTGTAGATGCTTAGTGAAACATATTTAGTAGAGGTAAATAGAAATTTACAGAAGTATGGATATAGCAGTAAGTCCACATAGACAGTTAGTGCAAAATAAACTCCAGCAGCATGATATGTTAGTAGTATGTCCAAGTCTACAACGATTGCTGCACCCCTACAAGCAGACAAAGTTGTGGCCTCAAGACACTGATGATCTCAAAGCTATTATAGCTTAATACTTGTGCTATTTGTGTGCCTGGACATGCAGTCTGAACTGACAGATGCTCCTTGCTCCTTTCCATCACACCATCAGGGATCATGCAAGGCTAACAAGAAGGCATGTGGCCTTTCAAGTGTTAGCTGAAAGACCAGTCTTTGGCCCCAGTTTTATCACTGTCTCGTTCTTAATCAGTGCGGATGAGCTGAGATCTGCAATTAGATAACTGTAGGTTTCCTCTGTGCTAGTCAAACAAAATATTCATGCCTAACATGTAACACAGATCGGCACTAAGCTGCATATTTTCTACAAACTGTCTATGCTTTTTTCTGAAGAAACATTTGGCCTCTTAACTTTTCACATTGCTGTATGTGTGGAATTTGGCAATGTCTCCTGCACATAGCCTCTTTAGGTCCTCTCAGTTGGCTTCATTTAAGCACCTGATTCATCGAACAACTCTGTACAATTTGGGCCTGGTGCAAAGCCAGTTTAAGTCAACGCTAAAATAAACCAGGCCTTTATATAGTCTGGTTCAGGCCTTCTTTTCCCTTGTCTCAATTTCTTAATCCTTCAGCCTTTTTGAGGTTTGGCATAAAGAATGGCTGCTCGTATTCAGAACCTAGTTTTCAAGGACACTTTTATCTCTTATTTTCCTGAGATAGTGGAAGACAAAACGCTGCAGTTGGTGTGTCCAGAATATAAAATGGAGTGGGCAAGGGTCACCTACAGAAATGACCACCACAGCCCAGGAGCTGAGGAGGAGGGAAAGAGATCAACCCATGGCTTGACCTCTCCACGATGCAAGCAATCCCAGGAAGACCACACCAAGTGGATCTAGTGGTCCCACATAGAGGAGCCAGTGCTCCAGAGATCTGTTTTTTTTTCCAGTGTCTGGATGCACTGGGGGTCCTGCTCCTTGCGTGGCCACCACCTCCTGTCAGCCCGGCTCAGGTGGAGCACCCTACTTTGCAGGGGAGCCCAAAGTGCCGCACAGGCAACAGAGGGGCCCAAACCCACAACAGTCCCTGTGTGCTACGTAGAGACAGGTTTCTTCAACAATGCAAAACTGTCTGTGGTGCTCTGCAGATAAACCCACTACCTTGGGGGACTGTTTTCTCTTTAAGTATTGCCATTCATATAAAAAACATTAACAACAACAACAACAAAAAATATGTCGTTCTACAAAGCGTGGTGCAGGAACCAGGAACTTCTAAGGCTGGAAGTGTTTGTTTCATATTCTGCCACAGATATTTGGGGTAAATTTGGGTGAGCCACTGCAGTGTAGTTGAAGGGAGTTTATGTGCTGACTCCTATGGACAGGATTTGATCACAGCCTTTGCCTTTGGAGGAAGTTTCCCTCCTCTGAGTCAGTCTCTTTAGGGGAGGGCTCAGTACGGATTTATGCATGATGTTTTAGGCATTTACATTAAACAGCTCCATCCCAAATCCTTGTAAATAGTAATAGGTGTTTTGAGTATAAATGAAGTAGTAAAGCTTACATTTTAAGAGCTACCTGGGACTTAGCCAAAATACTCAATAAATAAATAAACCTTACACATTTAACTGTTGTCCATATTGAGTTTACAGAGAGGCCAAAAATGAAGAAAAACACTCCTAGAAAACAAAAATCCATGCTAAGTCAGACAGATGAAAAGAGGTTTGAAAGTTGCAATACAGTGAAATGAAGTAGAGACTCAGCAGATAGTTAAAATGCTGCTCTTGTCTCTAGCAAGAAACCCGACTACATAGAGGTAAGAATGCTGTTTTATTTCCAGGGCTCACTAAAGCTGTGATGAATGCATATCTGGAATATATTTCTTCTTGTGTGAATGGACTACATATCACTATCATTAATAGTAACTCAGCACGTTTATCACAGTGCATTTCAAGGAGGTGGGAAAACACACAGGTTACTGTTCTAATTCTGCAATAAGTCATGAAACCATCAACATACTCATTGCTTTTAGTGCAAATTTCGTATTTCAGAAGCTTTTTTCTTCCTTAGAAATGTCTTATGAAACACATACTAGAAATATATTTGAATGCCATGCCTGAGTCTTGGTAGCATTCCTGCATATCAGCTCAGAGCAAAGATCATTTCTTCACTCGAATGTGTTGTGTTGGCTGAATAATGTGTTAGTGCAGTCAAGAATACAGTATTTGTCATCCCTGACACTTTGAGAAGATATTCGTTCAAATTGAGTTCAGCCTGGTTCTGCAAAATATTTGTTGCTAGGCTTATATTCACCGTTTGTAGGTAAGGTTGGATGCCTCTATTCTTCTTACATTTGTTCCTTCTACCACACTGTTTAGGAACCGCACTGTTTTCAGCATCCAGGTTTCATATCAGTAAGGGGTAATTACCTCCCTGAGAAAATCCCCTCTCTTCCTGATTGAGGCCGTGTCACTGCAGCAGAAATGTTATTCAGCAGCCACTAGGCATCCTTGGTGGTGACATCTGTTTGGTTGTCTGGTGAGGGATTGAGGTATAATCAGTCATATAGGTGTTGAATAGTATTGGCTTCCTGACAAACCGTCAGAATAGCCATAGCAGCAGTTTAAAAATCAGACTGCTTGTTTCTGCCACCCAGTGATGTCTGGATATCAGTTTTACTTTCAGTATTGTACAAAGCAGGACAAGAAATTGCTTCCAAGCCAGAAAAATATGAAAACAGGAAAAAAAAATGCTTTGCCTATCAGATTTTTCCTTGCTGATTTGTGAATCACAAGATGACTAACTCACCTATGGCATCACTAATAAAGAGTTAAATCTCCCATCTTCTCTAGAGTTCCTAAATGGATTACATATCATTGCCTAAGATTTAGATGAAGGTAAGGCAGAGCTTGCAATTCCATTGTTATCAGTTAGTGAATAAAAGATGAAGATTAGCATGATTAAAGACAAGTGAAACAGGGGTTCAGCAGTATTAACTCAAGGGAGTAATTCTCCTGGACACTACTGGGACTGTCACCATGACTAAGGACAGAAGAATTATGCTCTAAAGAAAGCAAAAAGCAGAGCCTGCCTAACCAGCCCCCCTGGGGAATGGGACTGATTACAGGGCATGCTGTTTTCTCTTCTTTTATGGGCATAGGCAGCCACCTGGAAAACATGCGAGGGAACCAATGCAACTAGCACCAAATCTAATGTGACTGAGTTCAGGCTCGCAGGCAAAGATTACGGCTTAGCATTTGCAGAGCTGAGAGTAGAAACAGGGACATAGCCTCTGAGGTTGTGTGGCTCATGAGCAAGGTCCATGGTAAAACCAGGTCTGGGACACTTCATTTTCACCCACAGAAGAGAATATGGACAAAGGAAACCGAAGTAGGGTTTTGGTGGGTGTAACCTTGGCAGGAAAGCAAGCGTGAGAAATCTGGGGGATTTGTCTCACCTAACTGTAGGCGCTACATACAGATGGCTATACCTCAGTGAGTTGTCCAGGCTCCCTTTAGAGTCAGTAGAAATAGCTATTTGTAGAGTGCAATTCATCTCAACCTCAAGTAAACAACTAAAATGCATGAGGTGAATTGTGCCCCACAAGTGTCTCTTTCTCTGCTTTAACAGTGCAGAGTTGCTGGGATGCGGCTGTGCAAACGGTAGATGTATAAACTTGGAGGTATGCGTCATCCCACGAGGTCTCGGTGGGACAGCAGGAGCGAGACGCTCCAGACACCCCCTCCAACGCTGTACTGCACCCAGAAGGGCAGCGGTCTCCCCATTCAGCTCTCCACAGGCAGATATGGAGGAAATCTGTGACTAATACAGCATTTCCCCAGAAACTTTGATGTAAATCTTTACTATGTCTTTGCTCAGTACCTCCTCCTCTGCAAGCCATATTTAGAGGAAAACAAAGCAAAAAGGAAAAATGTGCTTCTTGTTGATTATTAGGTAATAAAACACTTTCAAATATAAACACGGCTTATAAGTAAAACAGCATTTCAGTACACATTTTCCTAAGTTAAGGCAATTTATTTACATGTAGACCTATGTAAGCAACTGCCTCGGTTGCTATAAAAGAGGCTGCTTTCCAACCACAGCCCAGAAAGAAATGCTTTTTCAGTCAGTTACTTCTGCCTCCTTCCAATGGTTTCCCTGCAAGCTTTGCCTAATGAGGTCTCCAGACTTCCTGCAGGCAGAACACTCGGCTGGGTTGGTGTCCAGACTCTATAGCTGCTGGCCTTGAAAAAGTACAATAGGATCTTAAAACAGGGAAACTCAGCCTACAGCAGGTAGCTAGCAGGACATATTTATTGCAGAAGTGCAGTTAGGATCCATTAGGGTCTCCATTAAGATCAGTATATTGAGAAGACTGAAGAAATGGCAGATGATTGTTATTTACCTGGTGTTACAAACAGCATAGGCAGTACCATATACTTCCAGAAATGGAAATATAAATCATAAGAAAGTTCTTCTTCTTTTGGTAACAGGAAAGCTAAAATAATGGTTTTCTGACACCATTTCCAAAGGTATTTCTGGCTATGCAACTTTATGTCAGACAAAACCAAGACATTACAGGGCCCTTGAAGTAAAACTACCCGATGGTACCATTAAGGAAGATATTATACCTTTTGTTGACCTTTTCTCTAGCTCTTGAGTTTAGACTTATCTGCTGTATAATGCCAGAACATTTTGAGTTACATAGTTCAGATGTGTTTTCTGTGACTGATACAAAGCTTCTGTAAGCCATAAAAAAACCTGGTGAAGCCGACATGACAAGGAAGAAAACTCTTACACGGTACTTTAAGAAGGTTGTACTTTGATGCACTGCAGATCTTACTTTCCCTTCAGTGTTTGTTTAAAAAAAAAATAAGGAAGCTGTGATTCTCTGAGCTTTGTTTTACTAGATATTTAGCAAAAACTTAAGAACCAAAAGGTCCATTTACTCCTGTATCCCCGCTTCTGTGAGATGCAGTAGCATAAGGCAGTTTCAGCCTGAAAAGGAACTAAAGAACCAGATATTTAGTTTTTCTGCCTTAAAGGGAACAGGAATATTTTAATGGGTGGTATTTCCAGAGAGAGAATCAAAGTGCATAGTAATGCTTTCTATTGTTCACAAGCCAGAAAGGAAAATATCACTCCCTGAATATTCTGATCTTAAAAGGCGTATTGGAAATTATGCTCTCCAGCCTTGCCTTCCTGCCTCCCAGCAATCAGCAGCCTGGGGACTGTCTTAGTTGGAGGTCACACCCATACTGCTCCATTTGAAAGCCAGTCTAATCCCCCACCAATTTATATTTTGGGCTTTCTGAATTTCCTGTGGCCAGGAGTTTTACAAGTTATGTGTTATTTGAAAAAGTACTTCCTTTTGTTAGGTTTAAGTCTGCTGTCTAATAATATTTTTGTATGACCCGTGGCACACGTTGTCAATATATGTTGTCCCTGCAACTTCTCTCTGGCAAACCTGATTTTATAGACCTCCATTGTATTTCCCCTTACTCATTGCTTGAAGAGTCATACCTTATTTAGTCTCTCTTCCTGAAAAAGCCATTCAATAATCTTATTTTTGTTGCCCTTTTCTGTACCTTTTCTAGCTCTACTCTATCATTTTTGTAACAGTGGGACCAAAACTGCACATAGGATTCAAGAAATGGGTGCGGCATTGATTTCTACAGAGGCATAATATCTTCTGTTCTCCTTTTCTCTCTGTTCCTATTCTGACAATTCAGATGATGCTGTTTGCTCTTTTGACCATCACTCGGCACTGAGCTGACATTTTCCGACAGCATTCACAATGAGCCTAAAATCTCTTTCCTGAGGGTTATTAGGTAATTTAGAGGCTCTTGAAGTATACATGCGGTTAAAATTGTTTTTCTCACATGCACTGAACTTAGCAGCACTGAATTTAATCTTATATTCAGCCACTTGGATGGCCAGTGTTGAGATCCATCTGCAACTTCCCACAGTCCGCTTAGGACTGACTTTGCCCTCTCGCTATCCACCTCACTTTCCACTGCTCCACCTGTAAAACCTGTCAAACTTTGTCTAATTCACCAGTGCAGTTAATTTTTGTACTAGCACGGCTTATCTGAGGTCATATGGTCTTGGCATAAATTGCTTCAAGGATTCCTTTAATACACCTTGTTTTATAGTGTTACTTCGTCATCATTGTGTATGCTTGGTCTTTTGAGACCAGGACGGCAAGCAGTGGATCTGTACTGCTTAGAACGTGTTTTTCTTTCAGTTCTTTTTCTTTTTTTTTTTGGCCTGACCCTCTTTTATTTTAAAACTTAAATTGCTATTTTATGGGTTAGTACCGTGAAATATAAAATAATAATACAGGTATAAAACCCATTAATCTGTGAAATGGATAGAGCATTTGATAAAGAGGAAAGTGAGTGAAATAATGATAGACTGCTTGTCAGAAAGCAACTAAATGATGACACCGGAGGGTCTTGCATAAACTGCTTCTTGCACCAAAGTTGTAGAAGTTATATAGTGAAAACAGTCTGCAGCCTATCTCCCAGCCATAACATCCACGCACAGACAAAAAATTCCTCAGAAGCTGCATAACTCTACAACTTGCATTTGCTTCATTTTTCATTCTTCCCAAGTAGATGCTTGAATTATGACTTTGGATTTAAAATGTGTAAATATATCCAAATTCTATAAGAATATGATTTTTCCAGTCAAAAAATTCTTCCAGATGCACTAGGACTTATCTGAAACATGCCTTTCATAACAAATCAAAATTTGCAGGAGCTTTTCAAAACTGAAATGTTCTTTGTTTGCCGTTCTTGCTGCTGTTCTCTCCTTGTCAGCTCTGGAGAATTTTTGAAAACTTCTATCTATCTCCTTGATTCTGATGTAGATTATAGAGTGGGAGGTTTTGGTACTGCAAAAACAAAGTCATTGCTTGCCTACACTATAATGAAAGCTGCTGTGTGAAACATGACTATCATAAGTGATGATGGCTTTATCTGAAGCATTTGGTTTTATATTTAATTTTAGTGACTGTACTGATTTTAAAATAAAGAGTTCAATCCTAATGATATGTATGTATTCATTAGGGAAAACACTTTATTCACTGGCATTGTTCCCTTCTGCACTGACATTTCTGAATCAAATAATAGCTACGAATTGTTAGGTCTGATATTCTTGCTGGGCAAATTAGGAATAACTCAAGCAAAATCAGTGGAACTAATACAATCCTAGTATATCTCTCTGTCCGTCCATGCATATTCCCATTCCTGGTTTTTTGCTTCCTTTCTCAATTCTACTCCCCATTACAATTGGTTTTTGGGCAATTTTGTATGCCGATGACTAGAAAAAACAAATCCTCTCAAGTATTTCTAGGGAAAAAATATGTAGCACAACATCAAAGAGAGAGAGCAGTCTTGTGTGGAGGCCTAGTAGATCAATTTTTCATTCTGGTCCAAATGACCTTCCTCTACAAATGGCATCATCTAGTTGGGACTGAGCTTTTGCATATGGTTGATTCTACCTTATCTTCCCTGTTCAGTAATGACTGTTTTTTTCAGGGTTGATGATAAAGTTTTCCCCCTAGAAAGTATTTTCAAATGTTTCTTCATTGTGAATACCATGTTTTTAACAGTGAGCACCTTTCTCTCTCCTCTTAATTTACTCCAGCGTGTGGCCCTAGAGTCCTCTTCTCTTTCACTGACACTTTTTGTTATACCATATCTTCGTGCTTTTCTTGTAGCTCCAGTTCCTGGATTATGTGGCTATAAGAAGATAAAATCTTTTGTGCAAACAAAAACTAGCAGAATTTTTAATCAATCATACTTGAAATTAGAGATGGAAACATACTTCAGGTACATCTTAAAATGTCAAAAATCACAATTGTTGTTCAAAGTCATCAGTTTTTAATACTATAATTACAAAGCAAATTTCATAATTGTAAGAAGAAGGTAAAGATATTTAAAGAGGTTATAGAATCATTGAATCATAAAATGTTTTGGGTTGGAAGGGACCATTAAAGGTTATCTAGTCCAATTCCCCCTGCAACGAGCAGGGACATCTTCAACTAGATCAGGTTGCTCCGAGCCCCGTCCAACCTGACCTTGGATGTCTCCAGGGATGGGGCACCTACCATCTCTCTGGGCAACCTGTTTCACTGTTTCACCACACTCATCGTAAAACATTTCTCCCTTATATCTAGTCTGAATCTACCCTCTTTTAGTTTAAAACCACTACCCTTTGTCCTATCACAACAGGCCCTGCTAAAAAGTTTGTCCCCATCTTTTTTATAAGCCCCCTTTAAATATTGAAAGGCCACAATAAGGTCTCCCAGGAGTCTTCTCTTCCCCAGGCTGAACAACCTCAACTTTCTCAGCCTGTCCTCATATAGGAGAGGTGCTCCAGCCCTCCGATCATTTTTCTGGCCCTCCTCTGGACCCTCTCCAAAAGGTCCATGTCTTTCTTGGACCTGGTTACAAATTAACTATTACAACTTCACTCCCAACCATTAAGAATTTTCCAATGTTTTACTGCCTTACCTAAAGGGACTCTAACTCCAAACCTCCTGAATTCTAAGGAAGGATGAGTACTTTTCTAGTTGACAGGGAAATTCTGAGCTCTAACCCATAATTTTATTACAAGATTCTAAACGTTAAGCTTCCTAATGAACACAAAGGTTCTCACACTATTGTGTGAGGCCTTTTTTTTGTTTTATCCTTCAACTGTAGAGCACAAAAATTTCTTTTTTAGAAGAAACACAGAGGCCTTTTTCATCAGATCAAGAGGCTTGAAATATTTAATACTATCTCGTCTACGTCTGTAGAAATTTGTCTGTGGCACTGCAGAGTCTTTTATAGGGCGCTGTTACTTTTTTCCGTAGTGGGATAGCTTCCCAAAATGTCCTTCCAGTTTTCCATTCAAGAGACGTGTTGGATGAGTAGATTCTGTAGCTGCTAAAGCTATTTATTGTTTTCCTGGATGTGGATTATGTTTCTTTTGTTGCCTATAAGAAAGCAGTCATGGAAAGAGATAATATCATCACTTAATATTTATGAATGGGTAGTTTTCTTTTAATGGTGAAATCGATACTTGTCCCTAGAACAGTTTGTTTTACTTCTAAAACAGAACAATGAGCAGGATTGCCAGATAGCTTTTCAGATTCCATAGCTGAAAAATATCTGCATATTAGCTCTTTTTTTATCTAGCCTTTTGTATTCTGTTCTTGAGCCAGTTACACGGTGTTCAAGAGAGGTCATTGAGTACGTCTCTAGTTTTATCATATTCTCCTCCTTGATTGTGCAATTGATTTTAAGACCTATTCCGTATTTCACTGAAGCTTATACATATAGATGTGGCTACGGATGTGTGCATCTGTGTGTGTGTTTATTTATGGAATTGTCAGTCTGCACAGAGTTGCCTGTGACGTAGACAGATTTATTTATCTGGTTATTTGGAGCATAGTTTCAAAATAATTGCCAGGTGAGATTGAGATTTTATTGCTAGTCCTCTCTATTTCACAGCTTTGCTGAAGTGGTTTAATTATCAGCTATTAGAGGTGATAATTCATGCACCAAATTTGAAGAGCACTTTAAAAAAAAAACCTCGGTGTGCCATCAATGCTAGAGAGGAGTTCTGCTTGCTATTTATACCCCTTAAACTTGTTTTTACCATAGCCAACAAACCACGGTGTAATGCTGCCTCTTTAGGATTATTCCCTTTTGTCCTTTTGTCCTTTGAGCTGTGCTCGTTGCCTGTGGTCTTGTCAAGGTGTTGGTGGCTGGTGGGTTGTGTGATACCACAAATGGCGCTGCAGTGGAGACACAGGCATGCTGCCACAGTGCCTGGCGGCTCACGTCTACCACCCAGCCACTGAGCTTTTGGGCAGAGGATGTTGCTGACTGACAAAATACAGACTGTGTCGCACTAAGGCTTTACACAGGGGCTGCCTACTGGTGCTTTTTCTCAGTACCGATGCCTACATACAATGTACTGATCCTTAAACACTCCTTTAAAGACAGAGTACTGGAAGAAGGTTTGTAGATGTTGTTGTTCAATATGGGGAAAAACAAGGGAAACTGAGCCCCATGGGAAGATCATCATGAGGAATAAAAAAAAAGAGCAGAAACATATCTGTACTTTGAGATATTTTGAAATCACAGCACCAAGGTCTACACATCCTCTGTGGAACTGTGTTAGTCTGATGCTTATGAACTTAGACAGGTGCAATGCCATGATCTTATGGACTTGGTCTGCGTCTGTTGTGAGGTGTCAGCAACATCCGGTACATTGATGAGAGAATACATGTAAATAATTACCTTGTTTTTTTTGTCAAACAAAGCAGAAAGTCACTGTAGCCAAGACTCCTCAAAACAGGATGGCTCAGGCACCTTGCTTTTCTCTTTGTTTGTATAAAGGTGTATGTTTTCTGAAGCTGCACACTGTTCCCACTTTCCTCCTTTGTGTTCTTTCTCTGCTCTTCTCTGTTTACAAAACAAATAGAAAAATTATATTGGGAGCTAAGAAGCAGGGGGAGGGTCTTTGTAGACTACAGTTACTACAATTAAAATGCTTCCTGTGTTAAAATAATAATGCTGTGCATTATAAAATGTTTTACCTGAGAAAATGCACTATTTTTTCTCTGTCATAAGCGTTTTGATGTAATACTGTAACCTTACATAAGCATATAGAGTAATCAAATGATTGCTATGGTTAATATCTTAAAATTCTTAATTAAATTTAAAGTTCTATGAAAGGAAATATCTTCCATTCTAAGCTTCCATTCTGAAAAAAAAATATTTTAAATTGAATAGTCTAAATAAGAGGGCACCCCTGGAGTTGTATTGACATTTCAAATATTGAAAAAATAAAAACTGAAATAAGAGGAAGAGAGAAAGAACACCAAAACAAGATCAGAAGTAGAAAAACAGAAATAGTTTATATTTACATAAAAAAAACATTTTAATTAGGAAAAATAAGATAAAACCTAACATAGAGGTAATAGAATAAAAAAGATATATAAAAAGAAAAATATTTTAAAAGACCAGGAAGAGAAACTAAATGTATTATTTATATAAAAAAGGAAAGTAATTAAAAATAACAAAGGCAGAAGGGCCTCATAGCTTCAGTTTTAACTTTATTGATATTAAATATTAAAAGTTAGCTTTTTTTTTTAATTATACATAGCTAAAACTCTCAATTCCCTTCTGGTTTTCTTTGTTTTTTCCCATCCTAAACTGAAATTATATGAATCAATCTTTTCTTTTATCATATTTCAAACTATTGTTTAAAATAGCGTTCCCACAGGCAGCGGAACTGGTGTGTTACCATTTATCTATACTGCTGAGTAGTATTCGAGAGAAAGAGACTGCCTCAAATGCCTAATGCTGCTTCAGTGACACCAGCGACTCCATCATACTGGAGTGGCAATTGTGGGCACTATCAATGGATCAGAGGAAGCGCCACAATTGACACATTTGTGTAGCATTGTTGAAGACAATGAGGCAAATTATGCCCTTGACATTAAACATAAATTACGTGCTACGGATTTTGTTCATATAGCAGATCATGGACTTGGCTGAAAACCCTGACCATTTCAGATGATACTGGTTTAAGTGTGTTGTAAAGGGGTAGGGTAAAGGGAAAGGACGAAATTTGTGGGGTGCTTCTGTGGGTAAAAATACAGTTTTATTGACTCATTTTACCTCAGATGAGTATGTTGGGAGGATTTTTAGCTTAGCTCCTTATTGCAGCAGATGGGGATCCCAGCTGCTTATTTCTTTCCATCCTGACAATCTGGTTACATCAGTTTTCTAGCAGCTTGCACGTCGAAGGCTTTAATCACAAAGAAATAGGCTAGAAATGTCCTTTCTTTAGAAAACAGAACTGAGGCTAGAAATCAATTTCCAGCTTTTCTTCCATTGGATCATTAGTAGCGATGATAACCACTAAGGGCATGGGCTGGCTTTGTTAATAGAGAAGTGACCAAAGTATGGCATGGACACCTCACTTCTCATTAAGCAGTCTATAGTCCTCTTCTCCTGCAAACTAGAGATGAAGATCAGCCCAAGAGCTTTCCCATGAGGCTGGGAAAAGGCAGCACCTTTGCGCTTTTAAGTTTCACCTTGCAGATTTGTTCAGTTTTATAAAATGTGAGGATTTTATTTAATTCCAAGTTAAGGTAATTGGACAATGTGAACTGTACAGCTCAATCTCTGAACCTCTTAACCCAAAAGCTGTAATAAATATTTATTGAAAGGGAGCACTGGTATTAAATTGCAGCACTGATGGCTGTGACTCCCTAACCAATTGTCTTGAGAAACTTTACTTTCACTCTTAAATGAAGAAGGATTTTTCCTAGTCTGATGAGGCAAAGTCTAGATGATACTGAATCTGGGAGAAGGACAAGGTGATTTATTGAAGGATGTTGAAGAATGAAAGAAGAAAGAGACAATGAAAGATTTTGGGAAGCTAGATAGTCCCATTGAGACCTCTTTTCTGGATGGAAAAGGAGATTTAAAAAAAAAAAAAAACTCAAAACAAAACCACAACAAAAACAAACCAAAAACCAAACAACTGCAGGACTGTATTTTCATGAAGCTTTGTGGAGCAGAATTTCAAAAGATTGTAGGTGAGGTCTTGAACCCTTCTTCAGTTTCACATTTAAAATATAGTGAATAGTGTAAGAAGTGAAAGCTAAAAGGTTTGTTTACTGAAATGTTTTCTGTAGGACCTTGCAGAAATGAGGGGACGCACAGGAAACAAAGCATAAACTGCAGTAAGAGGAAAGACTTGTAATTAAGGCATTTATCTACTGACATGGTATTCCTTTTCGTGCTAAGTAACACATTCAAACAAAACCTTTAACAGTAGTTCATGAACTTAAAAAATTTTTTTTTTCTTTTTCTTTTGATCCATTTTCTAAACATTTAGCTGGGATAAAGCATCCAGGCTTGGAAGTTCTGTGGATTCACTGTCACAAGTTAAATTGACTAAGTCTGTTCCTTTTACATGGCAAATGCCATATAGTGCTGTGTCTTCTGAAAATATCAGGTGTTAGGTGCCTTAAAACAGGCACTCGAGGCTAATGGAGATTTCGACCTTTATGTCTCTGTGCGGCTGCTGCAGTGTGTTTAGTTACCCGGTACAGCGCACTGTCTGGAATTGCAGGAGGAAAGGAGCAGTCACCTCCCCAGAAAGTGTTTGAATAGTGTGCAGCATGGGGCCACATATTAAACAATTTTACATCTCCATAACACTCTGCTTCATCTTCTGTAAGAGGTACATTGGGCTTTAACTGGATGAATGCTACTGCTATGAGTGCGGAGCGAGTGCTAACTCCTGAGGGGGCTATCGGTAGCCTCTTTAGAGCTGTAGTAAATAATGACTAAGTCCATGAATTACACAGAGACTTAATGCATTGAGCCTTGTGTTCTCTATATGCCTTATCTTGCATTGTAGCTGGTCTACTACATACTATACTAGCCTGCAGTTTCAAATGATGTTTAGTCAGTCTTTGAAGAAGACCATGAAGAATCTCACAACTGCTCTGCTCTGTTTGCTGCACCCCAAAGTGCGAACAGTTGCCCAGAATTTGACTGAACTATTCCAACATCCTTTACTTTTTCAGCCTGGGACTAAATCTCATGGGAACTGCTTTGCAGCAGAGCCAAGGTTGATTTTCTTGTGCTATTTCACCACTTCCAATTCTAACCTGAAGCAGGAAACATGTTGGTGCATGAAAATTTGAGGACGCTTTGCAAACGTTTTCTCACTAGCAAGAAGGTGCAGTCTGAGCTCAGATAAGATTCCAACCACCCTGCTGGTTTGTCTTAGCGAAAAGTTTGTCTCTTCCAGTAGCATGATAAATCCCAACAGGGACAACAGTCTCCAAAAGCAGGGTATAGCTACATATGGGAATCACCTTACCTAACTTCATCAGTTAGTTACCATCTCCAGGCAGATTGTCTGTGTTCTGTCTGCTGCCAAAGGAGAGAGAGGAGCATTTCTCAAGGCTGATTCATCCCATCCTGAGTGTCTAATGCAGGTGAGAGAATTGCCCTCTGGATGTGCCTGCTTCTCGGTTTTCTCCCTGCAGAGACTCTAGAGGGAACCCAGATAACCGGTTAAGACTAGACGATTTTTAGATGAATAAAGATAAGCGAAATGACTCCTATCCTCAGGTGTGCATCTGTGTGAGAGAAAGTGTGGGTGATAGGAGAGATAAAACATAGGCGCAGTCTAAAAACAATGTGAGGGTTATCTTACCAGCCTCTCTGTATGTGCTTGCATGTCTAGTGTCTGTACGTGTTTTTGTTCGTGTGATTTTCCTTTACTCCAGGATAACCACAAAAAGAGCAATCAGAGCAAATGATGTTTCCGATCGGAAACAGGTGAAACTGCTAGCAGCTGGATACTGCTAAATATCCACCTAGAGGATCACTACCTTCTTGGAAATCTCAGGAGCAATACTTCAAAGCACAGACTCTCATCTTGATGCATGGGGCCTTAAAGGTTCCAATGGTTTGGAAGTTAAATATCTTCCATCAGTCCTGTGATTTGCATGTGAAATTGAGTTTATTGGATTTATTTGATTAAGAGGCAAAAGTGTTTCCCCAAGGAGTATAAATAATCATGTTACTAGAAACAGGATAGATGTGATGATCCTTAAAGCCAGGAAGCGGTGGCTGAATGTTAGCAAATTTTACGTAACTGCAGGTTATTTTACAAAGTTTTGATTTCCTGTATCAGTTCACAGTAAAGAATGAAAAAACACTTTGGAATGACAATTTGGGTGGAATTTTGGTGGATAACAAAACCCATCATTTTCAGAAGTACATTCCTGGCCTTGAAATCTATTAATATTTTGTGCTTGAAACCTAGAGACATTGCTTCCTCTGACTGATTAATAATTTTCTTTGAAATGTTAACATTTATTATTTATCACTGCTCCCCATTTAAAAACCACTTTTTCTCCTTCAGTTATGACAGTGCAAAGCTTAAAATTATTACAGTGAGGCCTGTCGTCTTCAGCAGCTTTAATTGCTCAGTGGTGACATGTATGTACACATGCAATGAAGTGTATATACACAGATAAAATGAAGCAATATAAGCTGCTAATGCACTATGCGACCTGAGTAACCTGCAAGGTACTGTGTGGTGACATCACGCTACCTGGAACAAACTAGGTGATCCCTAGTGTGTCACCTCTTCCTGTGCACACCTCTTCTGTGTTGTCCGTCTTGACCACGTTGTTAGCTTAAAGGTCCTGAAATCAAATTTTTTTCCCTTCCCATTTTATAGGGCAAGTAATGGGAACTTCAAATGCCCACTTGTTAGGGGTTCTCGTAGTGTCCCAGTGGCTTCATCTTTCTTTAAAACCCATAAGCTCTCCTGGGGTTGCATGAAGAGGCCAGTCTCAGAGGTCAGTTTCAAGCAGGCCTTGCTTCCAAGGATAGTAAAAAAGTAGTGCATCATCTATAAAAAATGGAATTACTGTCACCTAAATTTAGTGGGTAAAAGTTAGGCTTCTCATCCCAGCCTGTCAGCCAGACCCTTTCATGGTCAGTGGAGAGGGACGTGCTCTTCCACAGACTGATTCAGTAAGCTGAGTCCTGTGCATGCAGCTTCTTTGTCAAAAAATTGTATTGCAATTTTTGAGATAGAAGTAGGTTTTTTTAATCATAGCTGCCTACCAGTTCCAGGTGTGGGATGACAAATTGATGACAACCACTATGAAACAAATTAATCAGCCCAGTGTTAGCATGTTCTTATGTATACAACTTTGCTCTAAGGAGAAGCCAAAGTTTCCAAAGTTTCAGTGCTACACAAGCTCTTCAATCAGGTTTGCAGAACTAAACCACAGGTAATTAGAATCTAAATCATCTCATTGTTTAATATTAAAGATGAATTGTTCTTCTTTCTTATGTTTAGATTTCCAGCTTTTGGGGAAAGGGACTATTGTCTGCTAAGTCCAAAATCGAGGATAATATATCAGGAAAAGTAGAAAATTCTATGTTAAAAAGTTTATACAGTAATTTAATTGGAAGGCTTTTGGATTGGAGAAGTGTCATTATTTGCATCTCTGTTTCTATTCACATAAAACCTCAAAAACTCTAGATTCTTATTAGCCAGAATGGAGACTCCTTCTGTAGGAATTGGTTTTAATCTGTGTGGTTGTTACACTTACAGTTTTTAATTGGTGTATATAATTCCTATTGCTGTGGTAACAGTAACTTAAAATTTCCAGTGTGTTTAAAATCTCAACCTGAAAATCAAAGTTCTTTTTAGAAAAAAATCCAAAACCAAACCAAAACAAACAGAAGTGTTGAGCACAGAAATTTCACAAATATTGAGCATTTTACTTGACTCTCCCAGAGCAAAATTAAACTGTGTAACTCCATGAACTTCACAGAGTTTTCTTTGGGCATGAATGTCCCAAATAGAAAGCAAACTTCGCAACAGGAAAATGGGAGTCTCACACTTATTCACAAGGCTAAACTCGATGGGTTCACTGATCCCAGTGTCACTTGCCTTGGAGACTCTTGACCTTTACCCAGGAAGATGAAAATAACTCTTCCCTCATATCAGCTGAAGGCAATCGTGGCTGCTCAGGGCTCAGGCCATGCCATGTCCTGGGTCCTGTGCTGGAAATCACTAACTGTGGTCCCCATACGTTTGGAGGTGTTTCTGACTAATTTACATTCTGAACTAGAAACATTCACAGCATTTTATTTTGTTATTCTCCTTCAAAATCTTCCTTCTCATTTTCCTTTTCTGTGCCACCCAACCTTTTTGAAGAGCAGACTGCTGGTCTGCTGGAAATGCTTCCGAGGAACAGGGTCCTTGCCACTGCTTCTTCATACTCCTGTGGCTATCTGCCTAAAGCCATGAGCTCCCTCTCATTTTATACCTCATGTCTAAGCTTTTGACGGTCTTTTCCATGTCCATTACTAAGTGTTATGAACTCCTGGTCCCTGGCTAGAATTCTGAGGCAATAGGGATGTAAATAATAAACGTCTTTTGTCTTTACATAAAGACGCTAACCTTATGGTGGTCTTCGCTCCCCTTCAGTTCCATCACTGTCTCATCCATCGCACTCTTAGCTACCCCCATGTTTAAAATCAAAACCAACAGACAACCATCCACCAGCAAAACCCTCTCTGATAAATAGAATGACACAACCCTCACCGAGCCACTAGGAAACAAGCCCACAGCTTTTACTGAGTTTCAGCTATACTTAGCATTTTTGCCATGACTAATCCATTCTTTTGCTCTAAACTCGCCGTGGCAAAATGACACGCCTGGATCTTTATATTGAACACCAAACATAGCTAAACCCTTCACACACGCTATCAGGGCACTGCTTGATTTCAGCACCAGAAAGGTCATGCCAGAATGGTCAGAATACAGAACAGCCTGGGATAGAAGGAAGTGAGATATTGTTATGCAGAAATCACCTTTTTCACTTGTTGTCTATGAAATTACAGTGTCTATGTCTATGTGCATCAGCCTCTAAAATAAGAACAAACCATATGGAGAGATTTTAACTTCCCTCCCATAGCAAAACTGCTTTACACCATAGTAGTTTGCACCTTCTATAAGGCTTGCAGTTATTGCAGTTACGTGCCCAAACACTCTGTTGTGTTTTTTTCCTCTTGCTTAGCTGGTTTTGTCACTCTCATGCACAATTCTTTAAGAATAGTTCCACAATGAACTGCTTAAACTTAAACTGGCAAACAACAGGAGGAAGATAATGTTTAACCTCTTACACACCCATGATAGAAAGTCACGTACAATGAGTAAGTGTGGTTACTTGGCCTTCCATCTGTTCTATTTTTCCAGAAAAATGAAAACCATGATCCTGGATACTTCTGTGGTTGCTTGATTTGACATAAGTTCCCAGTTTCTGTGAGACAAGGCAAAGTACAAATGAAGTTGATTAGATCCTCTCCTTTGCCAAGGCCATTTCTGCTCAGACTATGGAGCAAAGAAGCTGTACTCCTAATACGTAGCAAAATACCCACGCCAGACTTTTGCAATGTGTAAAAGTCTGGACCTTTTTTTATGACATTTCTCTTGATTAAGCTTGTGTGATGATAACGAGAGGATAAATCACCTCTGGTAATTATGAAGTACAAGCTAAACCTGCCTAGCTCGTACAGCAGTACAGAACAAGAGCACGGCCTGATGTTTCTTCTGCCTTGGAGATACTGTCAGCTCCCACCAGGACTGTGTGTCTTGGCTGCAGCCCCTTGTGGGATGTGTTGTGCTCCTCCAGGAGGAGACCACCTTTCCTTACTGGCTATAACTGCTGCTGGGGGCTTCACGCATTTTATGTCTTCTGGTAACTGGGAAAACTTATGGCACCTTCAAAATATGCTGTCACAGATTGTTCATTGGACAAGTCTCCTGCCCTGGCTCACGAGCAGAGGAGAAATTTATGTTTCCTACATTTTTCCTATAGCTGCTCAACAGAGGTTAGGACAGAGCCCCAGGCATGTTCTAAAGCTTCACTAATGTTTTCCATATCTGCAGAAACAGGGCCAAGTCTGAGTCCCTTTGCAGTCCATGGTGAAACTCACTTTGACTATTGGGACAGATACTTGGCCTAGGTTCCTTAGTTTGCGTTATTTTATCTGGTAGTCGCTCGTGCTTGAGGAATAAACCGTGAAGACTGGATTTATACATCCCCTAAGGAAGAATGGGAAGTAGCTCGGAATACAGAGAAAAAGAAGAAAAAAAGAAAACAAGCCCCAAAACACTTTATCATGGTGCTGACAACCCGCGGAGGAGAGAAACAGGGTAGTTGTGCTGTACTCCGGGGCCCCAGAGGAGGCGGTGGGGGAATCTCAGCAGCAGGCTTGGCAGGCTGGGCGCCGCTGCGAGGCAGGGTGGAGCAGCCTGCGCCGGGTCACACGGTGAGCGGGACAAACTTGTAAACTTCTTCCTCCTTCAGAACATACCAAACCAGTGAAAGCATGCATGGCCTTAAGCTCAACTGGCCATGGCAGCGAAATACTTTCTGTGATAGCTCGCTTTGCTTTCTTCGCTTTTATTTCCTTTCCTGATGGTGAGTTTCAACTTAATAAAAAATGATTACTTTTATTTAGATTGCATAGTATGCAATTTTATCAATCCCCTCTCCCAAGTGGGTAGGAGAACTGATTAGGTCAAACTTAGCTGGCCTACTCCTGGAAGACATCTAAACTGGGATCATACTCACGCATCAGAGCAGCAAAGCCAAGAACATGCAGTGGGATGGAGAGATGGTGACTCAGGAAGGAGGTGGGACTCTGAGGCTGCCAGTATCCATCTCCCTGTTAGCACACTGTGCATCTGCTTTCCTGAAAGCTACAACATGTGGTTGGTTTATTTTCTATAAAGGGCCCTGTGTTCCTTCACATCTTGATTAAAGTACTGCAAATTGGGGTGGGAGGGATGTGGTTTGGTTTTGGTTTTTTGCTTGTATAAATTATCTTCTCTTTGGAGCTGTACGAGCTCACTCAGTGCAAATCCTATTCCAAGAGCTGGTCACCAGGAATACAGTAGCAGATGTCTGTTACTCCCAGGATTGATTTGTCACCTTTATTTGCCCAAGTAGTCAATCCTACCACCAAATCAGTGATGATGGTGCTGCAGAGGAAACTAGGAAGATAATTTTTAGGGGGTTTAGAATGTGATGACGCTATCATAAGCCTCAAGATGACTGGACTCTCCAAAGGCATAATTTTTCTAGCTGGACTAGTGAACTTAGACGCTGTCCTGGCTCAGGGAGGGAAGGCTTCTCAGGGCGGGAGGTATCCCCAGCCGCTTGGAAGGTGTCTCAGGATGCCGGTTGTCTGGCTGTGGACCTATGGAGCACTGCCTGACCCTTAGCTGCAGCCCCTCTGGCTTTACTAAGTTTCTATCACCATTACTGCCAGAGTGTCCGAGCACTTCAGTTAGATATACGTGGGCTGTAAAGTATGTGAGGCTTTTTTTTTTTTTTCTTTAAATGTGCATGTTATTTTGTGTTCCTGTTAGAGAAGGCAGATGGAAAGATTTACGCCTTGCACTTGAAGCTGAATGTGTTGACGTTTATTGTAGACCTTAGAGACTTTAGGTGTCTTGACTGTCTCAGACTAAGCTTCAAGGAAGTCCTTGCCCAGACAAGCTTTGCCTCCTCAAAGTTCTGCTCCATTAGGAGAGCAAAGCTGTTGTCAGCGACTGAGATTTCAGACCAGACTTGCCTTTCTCTCTGAAGTCCGTACAGAGCAAACACCACGAATTAAGTCAATATGGTCAGGTTCAACCCTACATATCCCATTTAATTGAGCTGCTGTTAATGAAGATTCTCTCTCCTCTCTCTGCTGATGTGCTGCATCCCAGCAATGTCATCTCCTCTGTGGTTGATATTTCTATGAACGTGGTAGATTTTCTTGCACCAGGTACCTCTGCTATCAGCTGAAAGCAGGCAGGGAGATATCATTTGTGGAGATTTTCTTATCACCTACAGTTGTGATTTTATTTTGCAATATGTGTCTCTCTAAACAAGCAGAGGGATTAATTTTCATATGTGAAAAGATTTACTACCTGCAATATTGTATTGAAGTAGTAATATTTTTTGACCACTCCTGGAGTGAGTGTTTCAGTTCATATTTTTAAAGACTGTGAGAAAGCTAGAAATCATGGCAATAAAATAAAGCTGTTTGTTAGTCAGAGCAGAATGTTATTAATAGAAATACATCATGGATAAGGGAATAATTCAGTCACTATACTAGAAAAACATGCCTGTGCCAAGGGCAGGACTGAGGTATTAGGGGTTTTTATTTCATGTTGGTTGTGAACCTGTCTACAGCAATGTTGAAACAGGAATCCATACTGCCTGTGAAGGTGGACATGGAAATGGGCACAGGGATGGAAAATAATATCACATTATGCAGCTGTGCTGCAGTCTTGTCAAAACAGGCTACTTTTATAGTGTTAAATAAAGCAGGCTACAGCTTGTCCTCTGCCCCTTAGGGCAAGCAGCCTGATGTAACTTGTCTGCATGGTTGGCACTTTGACCATCACAGAACAGGGTGGCCTCTCAGTACCTTTGCTGGGCTCCACGTTCCCCCCAACACTGCCTGGGCATGGTGTGGGGCAGCACTGGTTGGGCCAGGACAAATCCCAGGTCAGAGCAGTGCCAGCACTGGATGGCCACAGGCAGCCTGTGACAACCTCCTGCCTGGGCCCTTGGCCCTCTTCCCTGTACTGATATAATTATTTTTAACTTCCCGATGTAGTGGATATTGATTTCTGCATTTGTTTTGTATTTGCCAACAAGCAAGACCACTGCACATGTGCTTCGTTTGCACCTTCTTTTGCATCACTGGTGGCAATCTACATGTTATATCTTGACATTCAACATGTAAATTCATATGTAACTCATGTACTGGAATTTACTTTCTCCTACAGTTCTAAGATGGGTATTTACAAGAGCCACTTTTCTAAGACAGTCTAAGTGTCCTCCTGCAATGTGTGGAAAGAGAGAGAGACAGACACAAAGAGTCCTCAGGAGTAAGTAAAAATAAGTAAAGTTGGGGTTTTGCTGTAGAATAACGGTCTGAATGAGCTTATCCTTCCCCATCGACATAACAGAGCATGCGGAGATTAACCCGGTTAGCTGAGGTTAACCACACATGTCCTGGGATGCTGAGCATCCCTCATTGCTGCTTTCTCCAGGATTAGGTTCACAGTTAGCATAATTGCTGTTAGTCACATTTTGTGTACCATATTTCACATTACTGTTATTTTGCATTTACTGGGTCACATTGCCAAAGTGAATTAATAAACCACAGTTCACAGCCCATCATCTCATGTGCAGCCCCAGCTGAACTGCTCTCCTCCGACACTTGCCTTTGGAATCTTTAGTGTACTTCTCCCTGTGTAAATAAATGGGGTTACTTTTGTGAAAAAAACATTCCCCAGAGGGAAGAAAAGGTTCACAGTCAGACTTTTAGTTTATTGTATATGCTTAGAGCTAAGTACATTGCTGAAGAGAAAGGATCTTCTTTCTTTTCCTTCAGAATTTCTAATTGTAAAATATTTAATTCTATACCCTCTAGGCCAGTTATGCATGTAGCACAAATATTTAGGAAAACCAGTAAATCTGAATGTAGCACATAAAGTAAAAAGATAAAAGAGTGATTCTGATAGCAGGAAAAATATTTCAAAAGGTGTTTCACATACTTTGTACAATACTCATGTAATTACTTGTGATTAGCTGGATTAGATCTCCTCTGATGAAAACACATGTTTTTCTTTAAGAGAAGTGTAGCATGATACATAGAGGGAGACACGGTTCATTCAAATTGACAGCTCAGCCCATCGGTGAGGGAGAGGATATTATTCAAGTCAACTGTGTGAACCTGCATCTCTAACTGCAACATTAAAATTTCCCATGGCGGTACTATGGAGCAGATAGATAACCAGCTTGACAAGACTGCATAGCCTTCTCAACCATATCACCTTTGACGTTACTGACATAACTGGATGTCAGACACTGAATTGTTTCTTTAAGTTTCTCTGGGTATGCATACGTGGGATTTCCATGTGCCGCCTTTTATCCAAACATTGCTTGCATCATGAGTCTCATGAAATCCTATGGATTCCAAAGTACTGCAGTTAATAGGATTAATAAAGACTGCCACGAAATTGACATTTTTTACTGGCTCAAAACCAGTTTTATAGATTTCCATTTTATTTTTATGTCTGACACTTTCCACGGCATGATGGATAATGTTACAGTGACAATAAATGGAGTCGACAGTAGAAAGACTCCTTCTGGAAAACAAGGCTTGTTTGCATGGCCCATCTCTTGGATGCATCTCCAGAATTTGCTCCAGGTTGTAACTGTCTTCACACTATAACCAAAGGGTCATGTGGACTGTATGTAGCTGGATTTTACCTTGCAGGTTTAGCCTACACAGAATCAAAACAATTGTGCAGAAGTGATGCGTACTGCAGTCCTCTGAAGAATTTTTACTCCATTCTGGTTTTATGGGGCTTTTGACTTCAAATTTGTTTTCCAATTTGTTTTTCCATTTGTTACCCAAAATGGCTGCAGATGTTTCATTTGCAGCAGCTGCAAATCAAACAGAGAAGTCAATTGCGGAGAATACAGACGTCTTGATGCTGGGCAGTAAAATAATAACAATAAAACCCCAAACATATGGGAGAGGCTGCCCACCTTAACAGCCTGATTTTACAGGAAAACTTACTTTGCAATAGCCAGCCAGGTCAAAGTGTATTACCTATATCCAGATGTTCGGGCATCACAGCAATGAGTGCCAGGGAAACACTGAAAATTCATAATAACTTGCAGTGCAAATACAGTATGGGGAAAAAAACCCTCAAGAACCCCTTTTCAGTAATCCCATTCCTTTTTACTTGCCGTAGGTCTGCCTGAACCAGTCTACTTGGAAGATTGTAGCTGCCAGGACCACGGAGAACAAAGCCTAAACATTTGCAGAATGGAGTAGATTGCAGATATCCTTGCGAAAATGCTTATTTGATCCTTATAGAATGATGGCTTAACTGAAAGGTCCTGGAAATAAATGAGTATACTTCTCTCTATTGCAGTTGATTTTGGCTCAGCAGACATGGTGCCACCAAGACCTAATCGCGAGGCTTGTATTAAAACACAATTGAGGAAAGCTCAGTGTATTCACATGTAAAAGTGATTAGTCAACAGTATGAGGATTCACAACACTGTATCTACTATGTTTTACAAAGTTCAGCTCCTGACCTTTGCAATGTAAATATGATGCGATGGAAATGTACAATTCATCTACATGAAACCTTGGATTCAGTCACTTTACTTTCGGCTGGGGGTTTGATGAGTTTTGTGAAAACTGCCATGTGCGAGGAAGATGCTCATGGCTGGAGAGTGCTTTGCTCTTCCCGAAGGCACAGCTTGCCAGCGCACTCCCTCTCTCAAGCTCCGAGCGCAGCTTGTAGGATTCACTTCTTGGGTGGGTATAAATCCCCAAATGAGCTTGAGATACTGCAAAATCGCTTTTCAGGGGTATTCTTCTTGCTTAAGTTCATATTTTTCTTTGACATTGCTACAAATAACCTCATTTACTAGAATTAATGGAAAACAAAGACAAAAGAGGTGCGAATGTAGAAACCCAGGCAGTTAACGAGGTGAATATATGGCTTTTAACAGGGGGAGTTTATTTGTGAGTTTCTCTAACCTGCACACCTGATTAAGTAATTCATCCTAAAGTTTATCTAGGTTTATTTGTTCTTTTCATTGCTACCTCTACTTATTCCCAAAGAATATTTGGTATTTAAGAAGGACTTCATTTTAATGAAATTTGCTGGGCAAAATTCTGAACTTATATACACTGCCGCACATCTAAATTAGCTCAATTTATGCTTTGTATATTCTCATATTACCTAGATCAGTGTCTCCTAGTCCTACTTGACTGTGAGCTTGACTTTTTCTTCTATACTGGTTAATGAAAGTTTTTCCAGTGAGTCTGGGGAGGTCTTACAGTGTTTTAAGCTCCCCAACT